>CAUYPK010119805.1:0-28266 GCA_963574355.1 Loris lydekkerianus
AATAAAGATATTTGTACCAGAATGTTTATTGCAACCCTATTCACAATTGGTAAGTCATGGAAAAAGCCCAAATTCCCATCTATCCACGAATGGATTGATAAATTGTGGTATATGTACACCATGGAATATTATGCAGCCTTAAAGAAAGATGGAGACTTTACCTCTTTCATGTTTACATAGATAGAGCTGGAACATATTCTTCTTAGTAAAGTGTCTCAAGAATGAAAGAAAAAGTACCCAATATACTCACCCCTACTATGAAACTAATTTAGGACCTTCTCATGAAAGCTATTACCCAGTTACAACCTAAGAATAGGGGGAAGGGGGAAAGGGTGGGGAGAGAGGGGGAGTTGGGTAGAGGGGCGGGTATTGATTGGATTACACCTGTGGTGCATCTTACCAGGGTATATGTAAAACTTGGCAAATGTGGAATGTAAATATCTTAGCAAAATAACTGGGAAAATGCCAGGAAGGCTATATTAACTAGTGTGATGAAAATGTGTCAAACGGTCTATGAACCAAGAGTATGGTGCCCCATGATCATATTAATGTACACAGCTATGATTTAATAATAAATAAATAAATCAGGACTCAAAGAAGGTCCTGACATTGAGATAGTTTAGATATTCCTCTTAAGGCTTCCTCCCTCTGTTTTTGGTTCTTGCCTTTTCATTATTGACAAACTAGCTAATTTATCCTGTAGAGGTTTTAAAAGCTTATTTTGATAATTATGTTCTTGTAATGTCATTTAATGAGTTCCTTCATCACCTGTATTTCCATAAATTGGTAGCTTCCTCTAGATGCCTAATCAGATTCAGATTTTTATTCTTATTTTTATTTTTTTGCTTTTCTGGGCAACTTTCCTTTTAAAAATAGTATTGCATACTTCTATCAGGATGCACAGGGTTGTCTCTCTGTCTTGATATATTCAACTTTGGGTGATAATAAATTAGAACCATTAATTTATTAGACAATTGCAAATAGTAATAGTTTTTTCTTCATTTATTAGCTAGAACATTTCTATATAGGGAAATTTCCCCTTTTCAATTATTTGGCTATCATGAAGTTTAGTCATGTAAAAATGAAGAACAAATGTTTGATTCTCTCTTTTTAGATAAAGTGGACTAGCAAAAAATTAATAAGGGCTTGTTTTTAGTGCTATTTTAAAACCATAGGTTTACACATATTTGATGTGATTTAATGCATTGTGGTTTTGTCTTAACTCATGACCAAATTATTTGATCTTTGACCAGTGGGAGCTTATTCAAGTTGTTTCCTGAGCTTTTCGTTATGACCTAGGTAGTCTTTGATAGCTACTTTGCTTTCCAAAATTAGAGAATGTTCCAGGTTCATTTTGTACATTTTGTTCTGCCCATCCTTAAATTCAGACATTTCTCCAAGAAACACAGGGTCATTTTAATGGGAGTGATAGAAATCACAATTGGGTACTAAGGGTAGACTTTACTGTTAGGTTAGTCATTGATTTTATGCATTTTCACATTGATAATTCCAGTGAAGATTGGGGTCTACAGAGGTGTTTTTTTTTTTTGTAATAGCAACAAAATTGAGATTTAATTTGCATGCCACAAAATTCACTCTTTTAAGTGTACAATTAAATGGTTTTTAGTAGATTCTCCAAGTTGTACAACTATTGCCACAATAAATTTTAGAACATTTTCATTGCCTTACCAAAAGAAGCAGCCCTGTGGTCTTTAGCTATTACACCCTTAGTCTTTATATTCTCCACTAGCCCAAGCAACACCATTCTACTTTCTGCCTCTATAGATTTGCCTAATATGGATATTTCTTACAAATGGAGTCCTACAATGTGTAATCTTTTGTGTCTGGCTGCTTTTACCATCATATTTTCAAAGTTCATCCAGGTTGGAGTATGTATTAGGTATTTCATTCTTTCACAGCTGAAAAATACTACATTTGTATGGATATAACATAGGAATGTATGAAATTTATGAAGTTATATTGTTTTGATGTCCCTTACCTTTGGCTATCATAAATAATGCTGTTTTGAATTTTTGTGTAGACGTTTTTTGTGTGGGGGTATGTGTTCCTTACTCTTGTAGCTATATCTAGAAGTAGAATTCCTGGGTCAAATGGTATCTCCACGTTTCACTTTTTGAGGCACTTCCACATAGTTTTTTGAAAGTGACTATACAGATTTACATTCTTTTTTTTTATTTTTTTGTTTTTTTGAGACAGAGTCTCAAGCTGTCACCCTGGTTAGAGTGCCATGGCATCATAGCTCAGCTGGGACTACAGTTGCCCGCCCCTCCCTCCCCCAATGCCCGACTATTTTTTATTTTTTTTTTGCTGTTGTTGCAGTTGTCATTGTTGTTTAGCTGGCCCAGGCTGGATCCTCCTACTTAGTAGGAGGTTTTGATTTTTCCACATTCTTATCAACATTTGCTATTGCCTGTCCTTTTTTATTATATCATCCTGATGGATGTCACATGGTATCTAATTGTCATCTTCCTTGCATTTCCCTGATGACTAATGATATTGAGCTTCTTTTAATGTGTTGATTGGCCATATGTGTATCTTCTTTGGATAAATGTCTATGCATATTCTTTATTTTTTAAATTGTCTTTTTATAACTGAATTGTAAAAGTGTTTAAAAATATATTTTAGATGTAATTTCCTTATACATGAATTTCTTAAATCACATTTTCTCTTATTCTGCAGATTGTCATGCAAGCTGACCCCAGCCTACAGTTTCAGCTTTATTGCCTGCCTCTTACAATAAAGAACACTATATAGAGAACTGGCTTTCTATTTAAAACCCTTAAATTATTTCTGAAATTTCCCTTCTCCCTCATAAACTCTACTGAAACATTCAGGACAAAGAAGTTGCGTCCATATGATCTCAAGAAGATGATGACCTTATTATCTTTTCATGTATGTATCTTCTGTGATATCTAACCTGGTTTTGCACATTGTTGACAAAACTAGAACTTAATTAGTTATGAAATGACCTGTGTGCAATTGACTCTGAAATCAGTAAAAGTTCAGAAAAAGGTGAAACAAATTTGGCCTACAGAAGTTAGTGAAAATATCTTCCCAGAGAATGTAGAATTTGAGGTAGAAATGTATATAATAAGTTATCTCTTTTTAAATATATTTATATATTACAACGGGAGGTAATACTCATCTTCCTGCCAATTCTATTCAGAGTTTAACCTATTTTCTATGGTACAGCCTTAAGAGCAAGTACAATTCATCTGTAGACCCTTTGTACATATGAAAACTCTTACTAAATGACTTACAGTCAATGTTATTCCAAGCTTGGTTCAGCTTATTTTTCCAGTTCTCAGTCATGTTCTTAAAAGAGACTAACAGGATCTTCTTTAATCTGATTTTCCAACATTTACTTCAGTTTGGAATGTTAGATTATTATTACATTTATTTGAGAACTAAACATGGCTATCTAAGTGAATCATGTCAGTTTATAAGCAAGATGAAGCATAGCATGACAGTCATTGGGATGTGTTATCAGATTTTGCCGACTTTCCAGAACTTTACCTTTTTATTTTCCATTTTTAAGATAACCACTGTTACATTAAGATTTAGTATAATTCTGCATTTACATCAGTAAGATCCTTAAGTGCTCTAATATGTCACTTTTGTGACTGAAGAAATTCGCTAATTTATGGCTCCAAGGTTTGCTCTCCCATATCTAAGCTTGCTTGAACTTCAAATCTCTCTTAGCTATTCTTGTTCTGCTCTTTCCTGTTTGAAATTCATTTCTGCAGTTAGTGGGAAGAGCTATAGAAACAGCACACACTTGAGATCTGGGAAGGTGGGTTTACTTTTTTTCCTAGTTCAGCCAGACACATGGTGTGTGTGACTTCAGGCAAAGCTCACAGTTGATATTGCTAGCATTTCCACATTCATATAAATAAGCAAGAATTGGCAGCACTTGATCCTTCCTTCATGTTTGAACTCAATAAACATACTTTCTCCTGTCATTCCTAGAAAAATCTCTCAAAGAATATATATACAAAATCTCTCTAAGAATATACATATATTCTTTCTAAGAATATACATACACATAACATGTAAATACATATATTCTTATATATATGACTAGTTGATTCATATTGCTTTTTTTCCCCCTGAATAACAATTGTTATTAATGAAGAAGCACAAAAGCATGCCAAGGGTTCATCCTATCAGAAGATAAAATGATGGGTAGTGATTAAGTTTGCTTATCAATAGCAAACTTCATATTCATATTGCTTTTAATACTCAAGTGGCTACAATCCACCATTCTCTTTTAGTGAAGTCAATTCTTCCTTTTTAAGGTTTTTCTTCCACCACATACTCATAAATCCCATTAATCAGTAATTTTCCTCACTTATGTGGTCGTTGATATAAACATCTCAGAGAATTTCTCACAAGTTTTCTAAGATTCATGACTTTTGCATAAATTAAATCCCCTCATCATTGTTGCACACCATTAACATCAAAACTCATGCAAATTCTGACCTGTAAAGAAAGGAGCTTGGAAATTGCCACTGTGTCTTTGCAATAGGTAAAAAGCTGAACAAACTGAAAAATCAACAACTCATCCTAGATTCATAAGAGAAATGAGGTCACAGGGCAAACTTCTGGCCCCCAAATTGGAGTAACAGGCAGAAATAGAGAATCAAAATCTACCTGAGCAGAAACCCACAGACGCCTCCAAAGAAACCAAGGCCAGGGCAGGAAAATATAAACTGCAATTGACAAATTGCTGGAAGTTCAGTGTGGACAAGTCTGAGAATTAAAAATGTCAAAGGGACCCAGTCTTCAGTCGTGGGTGGGTCTACAACTTTGTGAGTCTTAACTTCTGAAGTTCTACCAGGTTCTCATGGTGAAGGTCAGAGAAAAATCCCACTTGTTTCTAGCAGTGAGAGAAAAAAAAAAAAGAAATATTTTAAAATAGCCAGAATTTTCTTCTTAACAAGATTTGCTATTAGAAGAGACTATTTAACCAGAGCCTGACCTAATGGAGTTATATCAGAACTTAACTGACATGGGGGATGGGAAATAACTAATTCCTACATTAAAAAGACAAAAAGATTAACAATCTAATCTCAGCTCAAGGAACAAGAAAAGGAAGAACAAATCAAACTCAAAGCCAGCAGAAGAAAAGAAATAACAAAGCTCAGGGAAGAACTAAATAAAATGGAAGTCCCCCCCCCCCAAAAAAAAAAAACCCACACACTACAAACCATTAACAAAACAAAAAGTTCTTTGAAAAAATAAACAACAAAATCAATAGACCTCTTGCTAGATTACTTATAAACAGAAGAAAAAGGACTAAAATAAACTCAGAAATGAAATACAAGACATTACAACTGATATCACAGAAACACAAAACATTATCCATGAACACTATAGCAATCTCTGTACATATAAACTAGAAATTCAGAGAAAATAGACACATTCCTGGAAACACTCAACCTCCTAAGACTAAATCAGGAAGAAATAGAAATTCTGAACCAACCAACACCATTGAACCAGTCATAAACTATCTTTTATCAAAAATGAAAGCCCCAGACCAGGTGAATTCACAGCCAAATTCTATCAAATCTGCAGAGAAAAACTTGTACCCATACTACAGAAATTATTCCATAACATTGAGAAGGAGAGAATCCTTCCCAACTTATTCTATGAAGCCAAGGTCACCTTAATAGTGAAGTTAAGAAAGGACACAACAAAAACAGACCAATATTTTTTAGGAATATAGATGCAAAAACCCACAACAAAATACTAGCAAACGACATTCAACAACACATCAAAAATGTAATCCAGGGCAGTGCCTGTGGCTCAAAGGAGTAGGGCCCCATATACTGCAGGCGGTGGGTTCAAACCCGGCCATCGCCAAAAACTGCAAAAAAACAAACAAACAAACAGAAACTATAACTCACCATAACCAAGTGGTGTTGGGATTCATCCCAGATATGTAAGAGTGGTTCAACATACATAGATCAATACACCAGATAAACAGAAGTAAAAACAAATATCAGATGATCATCTCAATAGATGCAGAAAAAGCTTTGACAAAATCCAGCACCCTTTTATGACAAAAACCCTCAACAAACTAGCTATAGAAGAAATATACCTCAAAATTATAAAAGCTATATATGACAACTTCACAGCCAACATCATACTGAATGGGGAAAAGTTGAAATCATTCCCACCAAGAACTGAAACAAGACAAGGGTGCTCACTGTCACCACCTCTATTCAACATACTAGTGGAAATCCTAGCCAAAGCAATCAGGCAAGAGACATAAATAAAGGGTATTCAAATTGGGAAAGAGGAGGTCCAACTATCACTTTTTGCTAATGATATAATTTTGTATCTAAAAAATCCCAAACATTCCACTCATAGAATTTATAAATAAATTTAGCAATGTTTCTGGTTAAAATATCTATGTACACAAATCAGTAGTAGGCTGTTTATTGCAACCCAATTTACAATTGCTAAAATGTGGAAATAGCCCTAATGTCCTTCAACCCAGGAATGGATTAGTAAATTGTGGTATATGTATACCATGGAATGTTATTCATCCATTTAAAAAAAATGGAGATTTTGCAGCATTTTTACTAACCTGAATGGAGGTGGAACACATTATTCTTAGTGAAGCATCACAGGAATGGAAAAGTATGAATCTTATGTATTCAACTTTGATATGATGACAATTAATGACAATTAACAACATGATGGGGCATGGGGGAAGGGGAGACCAGACAGAGAAGGAGGGAGGGGGTGAGGGAAAGGAAAAGGAAAACAAAAGAAAAGAAAAGAAAATAGTGACTAATTCTCACATAAATTGGATTTAACTTTGACCAAAGTACATTACTTAAACATTAATTTTTAATTCAACTTGTTAATATGTTGTTTAGGATATTGAACCCTCATTTATAAGGGAAATATGTTTGTAATTTCCCCCTTATAATAATATATTTTATCCAATTTTAATATCAGGCATATCTAGATTAAGTGGAATGATTTTGAAGTATTTCTTCTTTTTCTATTGTCTATAAGATTTGGCATGATCTGTTTTTTGAAATTATCTTTTCTTTATAAATATTAGTTGTCTATTTTTTGAGACTTTGGAAAAAAATAATAAGAAGAAGTTAATTGGTGACTCCATACTGAACCTCAGAGTCAAAGTATTCTGTAATGGTCATACTCTTATTTGACAATGTGTTACTTTCTTTGCATTATTATTATTATTGCTTAATATTTCTATGCAAAACAAAATCTATGTACACAAATCAGTAGGATTTGCATATACTAATAATAGCTGAGAGTCAAATCAAAGACTCAGGAACATTCACAGTAGCTACAAAAAGAATAAAATACTGGCAGTGCCTGTGGCTCAAAGGAGTAGGGCGCCTGCCCCATATGCTGGAGGTGGTGAGTTCAAACCCAGCCCTGGGTTTGAACAGAAACTGAAAAAAAAAAAAAAAAAAGGAAAAAAAAAACCAAGAGTAAAATACTTAGGAATATACTTAACATAGGAGGTGAAAAATCTATACAAGGAGAATGGCTAAACATTGATGAAAATAATAGCAGATTAAACAAACAAATGGAAAAACATCTCATGCTCATGGATTGATAGATTCAATATTGTTAAAATATACATACTGCCTAAAATGATTCTCAGATTCAATGCAATCCCCCTCAAAATGCATCATATTTCACGGATCTGGAAAGAATAATTCTTTGCTTCATTTGGAAACAAAAAAGAGCCAAAATAGCCAAAAAAATCTTAAGCAAAAAGAACAAATCTGGAGGCATCTCAATATCAGACTTCAAATTATAGTACAAGGATGTAGTAACCAAAACATCATGGTATTGGTATAAAAGCAGAGACACAGACCAGACAGAGGAACAGAACAGAGAACCCAAATATAAAACCATCTACCTACAACCAACTGAACTTTGACAAAGCAGACAACAACATACACTGGAGAAAGGCAGTACTATTCATTAAATTATGCTGGGAAAAGTGGTTAGCAACATGCAGAAAAATGAAACAGGACACCTTTCAACACTCACAAAAATTAATTCAATGTGGGTAAAATACTTCAATGTAAGTCCTGAAGCCATAAAAAATTCTAGAAGAAAATGTAGGAAAAACTTTCTAGACATAAGCCTAAGCAAAAATTTAACTAAGACCACAATGGCAATACAGCAAGAACAAAATAAACAAATGAGACTTGCTCGAATTAAAAAGGTTCTGCCCAGCAACGAAAATGATCAACAGAATAAATAGGTAACCTATAGAATGGAAGAAAAAAATTGCAAACTATATCTCTGATAAAGGCCTAATATTCAGAATCTTCAAGGAACTCAAACAAATAAGCAGGAATAAAACAAATAACCCCATTAAAAAGTGGGCAAAAGACATGAAAAGAAGCATTTCAAAAGAAGATAGGCAAATGGCTAACAAATATATGAGAAAATGCTCAACACCACTAATCATCAGGAAAATGCAAATTATAATCACAAGAATGGCTATTAAGAAAAAGTCCAAAAACAATAGATGCTGGAGTGGATGCAAAAAGAAAGGAATGCTTATATACTGTTGGTGGCGCTGCAAGTTAGTTCAACTTCTCTAAAAAACAGTAAGGAGATTCCTCAAAGAAATAAATATAAATTTACTATTTGACCCAGCAATCCCACTATTGGGTGTCTACCTAAAGGAAAAAAAATCAATTTACCAAAAAGGCCCCCTGAACTTGGATATTTATTACAGCACAGTTCACTATGACAAAGATGTGTAATCAGCCTAAGTTCCTATCAATTCATGAGTGGATTGACAACATATAGTTTATGTATTTTGGAGTACTACTCAGCCATAACAAGGAATGAATTAATGTCTTTTCCAGCAATTTGGATAAAACTGGAGACCATTGTTCTAAGTGAAGTATCTCAAGAATGGAAAAACAAACACCATGTGTTCTCTCTAATAATTTGGAACTAATCAATGGGCATTCTTGGGCACAAGAAGAAGTAAAAGTCATTGGAAATCATGAAGGGGGGTCAGAGGAGAGTGGTAAAAACTTACCTAATGAGTACAAGGAACACTGTTCAGGTGATGGGCACACTAATAGTCCCAACTTAAGCATTATAAAAGTTATCCATGTAACAAAAACATTTGAATTCCTTTAATATTTTGCATTTTCATTGTGGGTTTCCTCATAATTAATTTATGATTTAGTTACATTGTGCTCAAATTATATGCTTCACATATCTTGAATCTTTTTTAAATATATGGAGATTTATTTTATGAACCAAAGCATGGTCAATTTTAGTAAATGTTCTGGGTGCACCTAAAAACAACATGTATTCTGCAGTAGTTTGGGGGGAGAGTTCTATACACTAGTTAGCAAGTTGGTTCAATTTGTATCTTTTTTGTATGTTCTATATCTCTAGTCAACATGTTCAGTCCTATCAACATATACAACACAATCAGAACAACTGTTCTAATGATCTTCCTTGCTAATTCTATCATTTCTGAGTCAATTTTGATTGAATTATTCTTCTCATTCTAGGTCATGTTTTTCTGGTTCTATGTCTGGTAATTGTTAATTGGTACCAAGAATTGGAATATCACCTTGGAATATCTGTATATTTTTATACTCTCATAAATTATTCTTGAGTCTTGTTCTAAGACCTGGTTTAAGTTGCTTGAAAGCAGCTTAATCTTTTTTCTTCCTGCTTTTAATTTTTCTTAGGTGGTGCTGGAGAAATTTTTAGACTGAAGCTAATTTTCTTCCATGACTATGACAAAACCTTCTATTATATGTCCCAGGAATTATAATCTTTTTCTTGTATGACTTGTGGGAATAGGAATGATTTCAGGTCATGTCTGAGCTCTAATCCTCATGTTTTCTCTAATCTCTTTGGGTGACTCTTCATAACGTTAGTTTCCTCACACATAGCGCTGGTCAGTATTTGGCTAGAGACTATAGGGCTGCACTGTACATCTCTCTCTTTGGGCAGCTATCTTCTCTCTGGTATTCTGCCCTGCAATTTCCAACTGTCATAGCCTGGCCTCTGTCTCAGTTCATTAAGAACCCTAGGCTCTGCCTATATTCCCTCTCTCCATCGCAAATCCTCTAAAATCTCTCCATGCATTAAACTGTGATGATCATAATACCCACCTTGATTATTTCTTGTCTTTCAAAAACCATGGTTTGATTTCTTAAATCCAATGTCTTGAAACATACCAGTACATTTCTTTTCTTTTTCTTTCTTTCTTTCTTGTTTATTTTTTATTTTATTTTTTATTTTTTTTTGCTTTATATGAGAGACTAAATAGGATCTTTGTTACTCTATCTTGGTCTGTTGGTCAGAAATAGATGTTCAAGATTCTATCTACTAATTATAGAAGGATGGCTTACTTTCCTCTCAGTAGAAATACCTCATATTGTTTATTCACACTATTATGAATTTTTGATCTCTACTTTATATAATCTTCACTCATGTGTACTTTTCTCTTTTGTCTGTTTCCTATAGATATCTGAATTTATTGGAGAGATCTCAGGAGACTTCACATATTTCTAGTGATGACTCCTTATTTTCATGATAACTTTTCCCAATTATACAACCAGAATATCAATATTAAAAATAAATATAGAGGGAGGATATGGAGGGGAAAGCTTATATGAGAATCACATGTAAAACTTTTCCAAACTGCATGCTCTTTGCCCAGTTTTTTTAAGTTTCCCTGGTGGAGTATTGTCTCCTTTAGTGTCAATCTCTGCACTATAATTGATTGGAATATAACTCATTCCCTAGTCAATGTTTTTCAAAATGTGATCAGGGATCAACTCCATGCTTATTAAAAAGATAGATTCCTGGGCCCTATGTTAGACGTCCTAAAGAATCTTTAAGAAAGAATCTTTAAGCCAGAATTCCTATTTTTAACTGGCTCCCAAAGAGATTCCTCCTATATATCAATGCAATGGTTTGAATGTATTCCCCCAAAAGCAAATGTTGGAAACTTAATCACCAAGACAAAGTGATTGGGAAGGTGGACCTAATGGAAGGTGTTTAGGTCAGGAAAGTTCCACCCTCATTAACATCCATATCATGACAACTATACAAGGGCTTGAGGTTGGGCCGCACCTGTGGCTCAAAGGAGTAGGGTGTTGGCCCCATATACTGGAGGTGGCAGGTTCAAACCCAGTCCTAACCAAAAACTGAAAAAAAAAAAAAAAAAGAAAAAAGAAAGACTTGATGCTGTGAATTCAATCTCTTGCTCTCTCATGCATAAAATGCTTTCTACCAAAAAGGCCCTCACCAGATGCCAGCCTCTTGACCTTGTATTTCTCAGCCTCTGAGACTGTGAGAAATAAATTTATTTTCTTTACAAATTACCTAGTCTGTGCTATTCTGTTCTAATAGCACAAAACAGACTAAGATACCGAAGTTTGAAAGTTACTATCTAGAGGAAGGAACTTTATAACTCCTTTGAAACATATTCTATTTCAGAGATTCTATCCATGAAATCATAATATTTTGTTTTCTAAAGTCTTCTTTCTATTGGTTATGATATATGCCCCACTATTTCCATCATTCTCTTCTTTTTTTATTTTAATTCCAGATGAGAGTAATCATATGTCATAATCATTATAAAAATATAGAACCATAATGTGGTTATAAGAGCAGATGGGGATAATATGACTCTCTAAACTTTATAACATTCTGAGAAGTTTTATGTAATAAGATGCTCATATTGTATTACACGGAATAAAATTTTCAAAAATTCCTATATATAAAGTTTCCAAAAATGCACTATGTACATTTTCAAGAGACAAGATTCACCTCACAGTGTTACATAATTAATTTAGAAAGTTATCTTTTAAAAAGTGTTTATCAAGATTTTATATACAAAAATTTCAAATTACTTGGACTTTGTTGATATGCAGTCATCCAGTACAAATGGAAAATCTCTCAAACGTGAGAATATGCAGGGCATCAAATGTTATCACCAAAAACATTAAATAATTTATATTAGTAGTATTAAATTGCTAATGGTTTTCTTTATGCTGCTCTTTAAAAATGTTTCTAAAGTTAATCTCATAAAAGTATAACATTTAGAAAGTCCCTTGAACATGTTTGTTATCTATTGTTCTACTAAAAGCAAACTGAAATCCTACCTCCATAATCAATGCTTTAAATTCTTATGTATTCTTATGATGATTACAACTCAGTGTAAAATTTAATAAAAACTAAAAAGACCTTTACAGTTAAGGTAGAAGCATTATTATTTTACTCTCCAGTAAAGAAAAGCACTGAAAATCATTGACCATCAAATGGAAAAATATCTTACAGTAAATGATGCTTTTTCTTTTATTGTTGGTATAAAAGTCCTGCTACTGAAAGTAACCTAGAGAACCTTGTGAATGGTTTTATGTAAAAATAAATAAATAAAACCAAATGATCAATGTAGAGACTAAATTGCAACCCAGATTTTGGATCCATCAGGAATATTCATAGCTTAGTTTTTATAGTAGGACTGCTAAAAGACTTCTACATTTTTAAATTTTATTTATTTATATGTGAATATATTTTTGAGACAAGATCTTGCTCTGTCACTTGGGCTAAAAGGTATCATAAGGGATCACTGTAAATTCAAACTATTTGGCTCAAGTGATCCTTCAGCCTCCCAAGTAGCTGGGTTTGCAGGTATCCACCACCATACCTGACTAATTTTTTTTCTATTTTGTAGAGACAAGATATCACTATATTACCCAGTCTGATCTTCAACTACTGGCCTCAAGTGATCTTCCCACCTCCCAAAGTGCTGGGATTGCAGATATGAGCCACCACACTCAACTAAAAGATGTCACAATTAAATTGGATAAATTAGAAATGAGGGCTTGTGATTTCATATAAAATGAAGTATTATTTTCCCGAGGTCTTTAAAGTATGACAGTGGTGCTTTAACAGGGATTGAATTAAAATTGTATATTACTTTGGGTAGTGTGCATATTTTAACAATGTTGATTCTTCCGAGCCATGAGCATAGTATGATTTTCCATTTATTGACATCTTCAGCTATTTCTTTTCTCAGAGTATCATAGTTCTCTTTATAGAGCTCTTTCATATCCTTTGTTAGATAAATTCCCAAATATTTCATCTTCTTTGGCCCTACCATAAAAGGAATAGAGTCCTTGACTATTTTTTCAGCTTGAATATTGTTGGTATTTATAAAGGCTACAGATTTTGTAACCTGAGATGCTACAGTATTTCTTGATCACTTCTAAGAGTTCTGTGGTTGAATCCCTGGGGTTTTCCAGATATACAATTATATCATCTGTGAAGCGTGAAAGTTTGATCTTCTCTGTTCCTATTTGGATACCCTTGATCGCCTTTTCTTGCTGGATTGTGATGGCTAAGACTTTTATTGCAAAGTTAAATAGCAGTGGAGACATTACTCAGAAATAAAAACAAATCAGGAGGAATCATGCTACCACCTCAGACTATATTATAAACTGATAGTGATCAAAACAGCATGGTACTGGCACAAAAACAGAGAAGTAGATGTATGGAACAGAATAGAGAACAAAGAGATAACCCCAGCTACATACAGTAATTTGATCTTTGATAAGCCAATCAAGAACACTCAGTGGGGAAAAGACTCCCTATTTAACAAATGGTGCTCGGTGAACTGGCTAGTGACCTGTAGAAGACTGAAACTGGACCCACACCTTTCACCATTAACACAGATAGACTCTCACTGGAGAAAAGATTTAAACTTAAAGCATGAAACTATAAAAATACTAGAAGAAAGTGCAGGGAAAACACTTGGAGAAATCAGCCTGGGAGAAGGATCTCCTGGGCAATTGAAGCAACACCAAAAATACATTACTGGGATCTAATCAAACTAAAAACTTCTGCATAGCCAAGAACACAGTAAGTAAAGCAAGCAGACAGCCCTCAGAATGGGAGAAGATATTTGCAGGTTATGTCTCTGACAAAGGTATAATAACCAGAATCCCCAGAGAACTCAAACGTATTAGTGATCCCATCTCAGTGTGCTCAAGGGACTTGAAGAGAAACTTCTCTGAAGAAGACAGGTACACAGCCTACAGACACATGAAAAAATGCTCATTATCCTTAATCATCAGAGAAATGCAAATCAAAACCACTTTGAGATATCATCTAACTCCAGTAAGTTTAGCCCACATCACAAAATCTCAAAACCATAGATGTTGGCATGGATGTGGAGAAAAGGGAACACTTTCTGTACTGCTGCTTGGAATGCAAACTAATATGTTCCTTATGGAAGGATGTTTGGATATCACTTAGGGATCTAAAAATAGACCTGCCATTTAATCCTGCAATTCCTCTACTAGATATATATCCAGAAGACCAAAAATCACTTTATAACAAGATATTTGCACCAGAATGTTTATTGCAGCCCAATTCATAATTGCTAAGTCATGGAAGAAACCCAAGTGCCATTGACCCATGAATGGGTTAATAAATGTGGTATATGTACACCATGGAATATTATACAGCCTTAAAAAAGATGAAGACTTTACCTCTTTTACATTTACATGGATGGAGCTGGAACATATTCTTCTTAGCGAAGTATCTCAAGAATGGAAGAAAATGTATTCAATGTACTCAGCCCTACTATGAAACCAATTTATAAACACCCACACTTCCATGCTATAACCCAATTACAGCCCAAGATGAAGGGGAAAGAGGAGGGGGGGGAGGGGAGGGAGGAGGATGGGTGGAGGGAGGGAATTTGGTGGGACCACACCTATGGTACATTTTACAAGGGTACATGTTAAATATAATAAGTGTAGAATATAAATGTCTTAACACAATAACTAAGAAAATGTGGTGAAGGCTATGTTAACCAGTTTGATGAAAGTACTTCAATTGTATATAAAACCACCACATTGTACCCCATAATTCCATTAATGTACACAGCTATGATTTAATGAAAAAAATAAAAAATAAAAAGAAAGGAGGGCTTAGTGTTTTCCTTCTCAAAGAAATGATGTAACCTTTCAAAAATATTTGTATTACTGCTTGATTATACATTAAAAGTGCTTCTTCAAATTATACAGGATTATTAAATCTCTATAATAGAGCTGAGTACTGTCTAAAATACTTAAGTGATTTCTTAGTTCTAGAAAGGCCAGAGTGAAAATGGCAAGATCCTTTACCAGTGTTCTGACATTTCTAATCTGATTCCAATCTGATACCTGATGATGGCAGCTGTCTCTTATTTATCTTTGCATTTCATATTATGCTTGGTCCAGAATCTTATGTGTGGAATGAGTGAAGTCAGGTGAGGACCCAGGGCTCCTGCTCTACAGGAATTTATGGGCTAACCTGAAAGAAGAAACAAAACTAAATTAAATAAAATATTAAAAATGATATATGATCATATGGCATAGAGAAGAGAAGCATTAGTTCTAGCTGGGACAATCAGGAAAGCTTCATGGAAGAGATACCTGTTGAACGAGAGATACTTTTTCTCTCTTTTTTTGTGAGAAAAACATGGGTAAACTAATTTAATGAAAAAGAATTAGAAGATTTAAATCTCTTAGCACCCCATACAGGCACATAAATAAGTTAAAATAAGTTTAATTAAGTTAAAATAAGTTTATTGAATAAATGAACTATCTTTTCAACAAAAAAATTAATATACATCTTTAAATGTAAAATGTTGTTATATCTTAGTATTACCTGGAATCAGAACTGCAAAGCAGTTTAACAATGATACTGTGAGCTCACGGGCTGCTTATTTGTGGTAAGTAAAAGGGTACTGTGTTGGCCAGATGCCAACTGACACCTGTAATCTCAGCATTTGGGGAGGCCAAGATGGGAGGATGGTGTGAGGCCCAGAGTTTGAGATCAGCCTGGGCCACATAGCAAGAACATGTTTGCACAAAAACATTAAAAAAAAAAAATTAAATAGATTTAATTTTAAGATTTAAAAATTTTAAAAATTTTTTTAAATTGCACAAAATTAAATTATTGTGCAATCAAGCACAATAAGAACTTTCCTTACTGCTATTTTTTGTCAGCCTGACCTTCCACTCGTGCCTTAACAATTTAGAAAAGTCACATTTTGTCATTGAATCTCAGTCTATTTAGACACAAAATATGCCTTTTACAGAGAAAGGCATAGAGAAATCCAACATTCCGTGACTCTGATGATAAGGGTCAAATGTTCAGAAATCTTTATAATAAAGGTAACTGGACAAGATGCCATTGCTATTCATCCATTAATGATAGCTTTCAAATTTGGAATGAATCTTATGTTCTAGGTACTGTACAAAGCACATTGTAGATATATCCTGCCACAGTACATGGATGGAAATCTCAAAGTACAGTCAGAAGATGCTACCCTGAGTTGAACTGTACCACAGCATCAAGAATAGGTCTGGACTCTGAAGATCTCTATTCAAATCCAAGCTTTATCCCTTAAACTAAGTAATCTCTAATACCTGGCTCCTCATCTATTTAATATAAAACACGGGGCTAGTGTGAATGCTGCCTCATAAGATTGCTGTGAGAATTAAATTTACTAATGCATGTGGAACATAGGCAGTTACTGGCTCAGTGTTAGATGTATTTCCCCTCATCCTCTTGCCCAACATCTCTATCCACTAACAAATTACTTTGGACAAAATACTCATACCTCTAGACCACAATGTCCTTATGTGTAAGATGCGGTTAATAATACTTATGTCATTGTACCATTGTAAGCATTAAACTAGATAATGTACAAACTGGAAAATACTATGGACGTTTTCATTCGTATTATCACTTTATTATTTTTCTCTTCCACTTTATTCTTCATGCTAAGCTCAGTAAACTACCAAGGTATGTTCTGGAAGGAAATTCTGGAATAAATTAAAATTCAGAGAAAACTATGTATTTTATCACCGAGAGCAGTTACCTCCCTTGGGCTGTCTATGCTTCACATCAGCGGCAGCCCCAGAGTCATCTAACTAGACAGTAGGATGCTGTGTGGATTAGTGTCAGCAATCCTTAAGATGCAGTGGGCTGCGAGTCACCTGGGACCCATCTCCTCTTCTGCTGATTCACTGGACTGCTCTGAACAGCATCCCCAGATGTTCACCCATGCAATACCCACAGGTCTAAAAAAGATTACAAGGGCGATCAATAAGTGTTTCTTCCTTGCAACGGTAATAAGGAGCGAGGGAGTAGAGAGGCATCCTGTTGAAGTGGGTAAGTGTTATGGGAAGAACTGAAATAATTAAACTATTTTTGGCTCACAGTTTTCTTAAGGCCTCTGCTCACTGACATGTACTTGAACAGCTTATCCTCCCCCTTAACTGTGTGTATACATAGGACTTTTTTAAAACAAGAAGATGTAAGACACGAAGTGGCATTTCTTGAAGAGAAGCCAAGCTATTTATTCCTCATTTAATTAATACAAGGACTCAGACCACAAGAAATATACTGCTTAATAGCCCACATAGAACTCCCTGAAATCAACAAATGTAAGCATTAGTACTAGGCCGTAAGAATGGTGGATCTTAGAAGAACAGGATTTCTTATACAACATTTTAAACCATGTTTTTATCTTTGGCTCTGGTAGGAATGAGAGGGTAGTGTCAGTAGAATGAAGAAATGTGGCCATCCCAAGGGTGCACTCGCTATATTTTGCATGACATAAACACTAGACATACATAGACATGCAGCCATAAATTGGGGAACTATTAGGTCAAGAGGGGTAAACAGGTAGCAAGAAGTGACAAAAGGCAGAGAGCAGGAACCAGATTATAGCTAGGAACCAAATTGTGGTTAGGAACTGTTCCTCATTGGGAACATACACAGCAAGGAGTTCCTAGTGACCTTTAACTGACCTAGGGCTCATTACATCTAATTAGGGTAGCAAGGGTGAAGTTTTCACCAGGACACATGCAAAGGGCAACTGTTATATAACTACTGTTATGTAATCTGTTATATAACCCCCAACCTGTCAATCATCCCAAAGGCAGGAGACAACAACCAATCCTGCCAGGAGAGCGGTGGGACAAAGTAGTGAACATATAAAAGGCAATATGTGCTTGAGTTCCAGTCTTTCTCCTCTCCTGGAGACTGACCTGTTCCTCTCCCTCTAGAATTTGAGCTTTGTTGAGCTTTCTTCTTCTCTTTCACGATCTATAGCTTCTTTCTCTTACCAGGAATAGCTGTGTGGCATTGCTCTGTATCTGTGATCACTGTGTCATCGGCCCAGCCTGGCACCAGTCTTCATTCTTGACACTGGGAACCTGGGCACCAGGGAACATCTGGACAGACCTAACAGAATTAGGGGTGGGGGACAGAATTACCAAAATTATGTTTGTTTACTAAAATTTTTAAAGCCTTTAACATTCACTATGTTTTTCAGGTTCTAGTTACATAAACCATCAATTAATAGTAATATACCATTTAAATAAAATCATATAACCACACCATCTAACTGCAAAATATTTTTACCAATACAAGCAGTCTCCAAGTTACAGACATCTTGACTTATGGTGTTCTGCACTTATGAACAGGCTCCCAAGTTTCCCCATAAGGCTAAATTATAATTAAATAATTAAATGAAGAATTCAGCAACTAGTTTCTTTCATGCAACTGAACAAACCCACATGGCTTACACAGTTCACTGTAGCAGCATCTTTATACTAGCAGCTGGCCTCGTGGTTTATATGGTCACTAACACACAGCATCACTTACACATTAGCTTTTTTATTTGATTTTGTGAAGTTGTGTTTACCCTGATGGATATGCCTCCAAAGCGAAAGCTCAGTGCAAGTCCAGGTGAGCCTGCCACAAAAAGAAAGATGATTACAAGGGATGGAAACAAAAGCAAAAATAATCAGGCTTCCATCATTCATTGGGAAAGCTTTAGACTTCGGTTGCTCAACTGCTGGAACAGTCATAAACGACCAAATGAGAAAAAGGGAGCAAGTGAAAAGCAGTGCTTCAGGGAAATCATCAAGTATTGATAAGCAGCATAGCGGATTAATTACTGACATAGAAGGGTTATTGCTGATTTGGTTAGAAGATCAAAGTAAGCATAACATTCCTGTAAGCCTAGCACTGATGCAAAATTAGGTCATTTAAAATTCTTTAAATTTCTTTTTCAAAATTTCTCCTTTCTCCTATTTGAAATTTTTGTATGAATATTTTTTTATGTTCTGTTTGTTTGAATTAAAAGACAAAGCATAATGGTTTCTGCAACTTATTACAGCATAGAGGTATTGTTATTATTTAAAGTATTACTCTGTATTATTATTATCATACATGAGCCATTGTAATATTGTCAGTATTACTGTATACGCACAGTTCATCATGGATCTGAGTTACATGCAAATCTGACCTAAAGATACTCTTGAAAACATATCCCTTTCATAACCTGGGGACTACCAGTATTAGTTATTACACCTCTTAACCTCAGCCTAGGACTTATTTGTTATTTAATAGTTTTTTTAGTGTTTTTTTAAAAAACAATTTTGTTAGCACCCCAGTCAGACTTTTAACTATAGAGCTATTTATTTTCTGACCCTTACAGTAAAATAATTATGTTTCCCACACTCACCCCTTATAAAAAACACGTGGTTACCTACGACCAGCCAGACTTATTTTGTGCCTGTCTCTCAGCTGCGCACAGCACATTCCCTCCTGCAGGTCTCAGGATGATACTTGTCTCCACGCTGTCTGTGGTAAGTGGCACACAGTGCTTTTCCCTAGTGAGAAGGGAGTCAATAGGCTGTATTTTACTGTGACAGCTGGGCCATTTGACTTGAGCCTTATTACACTTGATGGTTACCTTTAGCGAATGTCTTTTCCAATTGTTTATTTTTCAAGTTTCTTGTCAGTTCAAACTGCAGAAAACAAAAGGGGGAACCCTGAATTTACTAATGTGCACCCAGAATACACAAAGTACATTATCAAACATGGGCCCAAGAAGGTATTTCAGTTTAATGAAATCCAGAGGTACTCACGAAGTACCAATTATGTGCAGGGCCCCGTGCTAACCAGTGTGAGAATGCTACAAAAATGAGTAAGTTCTAACCATTTGCTCACGGGCATTATATTTAGGAAATAATAAATGCATATGTGAGCATTTAAAATTATCTGAATTATTTAAAGTAGGAGACAATAAAAGATGCCAAAAACATCCCATTTGGACAAAGGTTTAATAAAGGGGACTAAGTTCAGAAAAACAACTTAGCTGGATTTTGGTCAAAAAGTCTGTATTGAGTAGAACTGTTATAAGCATTACCAGAGATTTAGTATCTCTGGCTCCTAGACACTATATTGTAACGACCCCAAATGCATTCTTCTATTTCCAAATGCCCTCAAGGCTAGTAAATGTACTTGAGAACAAATTATATCAGTCAAAATAAGCTAGGTTATCCTACAGTGACAAATAACTTTAAATTCCATAAACTTAATACAACAAAAGTTTATTTCTGCCTCACCCTACCTATCCAGAGCAGGTCCAGAGGAGCATTTGCCCATTCTAATTACCAAGGGGCCAGGCTGGTGAGGCTCCATTGTAAGATGTGCGTCTGTCTTCACTCTGGCAGTGGGGATTACACAGGGGTGTGTTGCAGAGAAGAGATGGCTGAACAAGGGCATCTCAGCTATGGACGTCAGAAAGGATCAGCAAAGTACAATTCTTGAAAGCAAACGGCACACGTTGAGATGCAAATCCTAAATCCCAAGATTCCATAGTCCCAGTTTTGTTCTACTAAGAAAAAGAAAATGTAGAGTTCAATAGGAAACCTGCCTGCCAAGAAGGCACATAAACAGGAAGCACAGGGTCTCTGTGGCAGTAGAAGAAAAAGCACTTTGAACTATAAATCCTGAAAGCTATCTATTCCATTTACCAAGGAGAAAAGAAGGCGACCTGAACTCACTCACCACTCTCTGAACTGCAGGGATAATCCCAGCGAGCCTAGAACTCAGTTTTGGCTCCATCCTGATCTAAATCTCCTCCTTATAGCTATGAAAACTCAACCTTTTAAAGATGCTTAATTAAAAAAAGAAAACAAAATGGGATGTTCAAAGATACACTAAGAAAAAAGGAAAGGAATGAAATAAGAAAAACAAATGGTGGATTCATAATAAGAGCCAGAATAATATTGTCATGGAGCCTATAAACATCATGATCTAAAATTTCTGCCTGAATTTTAAATATGTAAGAAAGCAATGCAAGTCTATGAAGCAAGAACTCAAAGCATAAAGAAAAGAACTTGAAACCAGATGATTAGACAGCGGAAGATAAAATGTGAGCTGTTAGAGTTCAATAAAAGTAGTGGAAGGAAAAATGAAACTCCAAGGAACAAAAATGGAGGTATAGGAAGGAGAACAGACATTTCTATGAATATATTAAAAAGCAAAGATAAAATAAGAAAGAAAAGAAATGAAAAGATGAAAAATGTCAGTGAGAAAACTGAAGAGATATATATATAGCAATCCTTGAAAAAAAAAAGAAAAGCAATAAATAAATAAAATAAAGCTCATGCCCACTCAGCAACAGGACAGGAGGAAGAAGTGATGTGACTGTCACTCCCCAGGGCCCATACCAGCTCTCAGGGCATAGGAGAGGGGCCACAAGGTGTCACACTCCTGTTACTTTCCTTTATTCTTGGGCCACTGCCCACCCCAAAGTCTATGGAAGTAATGAAGATTCTCTCAAACAGATTCATCCACAAAGTAGAAAATCAGACTTCAAGCTTTAGGGAAATATGAAGAGACTCATTCTAGTCACAAAAAGGCAAACATACATCTTGCTGAACCCATAAGCTGAAATGACCCAGACAGGCCCATTTGTCACTGGAATCACAAAGGGATCATCCCAAGGAACAGCTGCTGCTCATTCTGGAGAGGTAGAAAAGAGGAACCCACGTGGAAGTAGGAAAGTGCAGAGACTATGGATCAGGACAATAGAGCTCTTAATCTGCAGAGATCACCCAACCCAACGCTGTGCTGTGAAAGTTAAAAGCCCAGGTTCCTTCCTCTTCACGAATGGAGGCTTGCTGCAGGAACACTGGAGACATTCGGAAGGGAAGTCTTGCACAGAGACCTGTTTTTTACAGAATAAGCCAGGAAAGCCACATGTTAAAATCAAACCTACAAAAGATGCCCTAAAACTTATAAATGAGCAGATAATAAAAGTTGTGTATCTAAGGAGGCATACAGAGTTGCCTGAGGCTGAGAATAAAAGAGTAAGAAAAGAAAATAAACAAAGGTCTAAAAGGCCAAAAGATCCAATAAAAAAAGGAGCCATTAGGCAGATACTGATTTCAAGTTAGAGTTTATGGAACTTGTCACTGCATTTAGAAACGTCACCAACCTCATAAATCTGGCAGAGGTTTGCAGCAAATATGGAGAAAGCCAAGGACCTTCCAATACTCAGTCTTCCTCTCTGTGATTTTCCATCTCGAAAACTTCCTGGCTTAGAGAAATTCTTAGAATAGTCTTCTTGAGAATATTCTGATAGGACATATAATTACACAAAATGGAAGGGCACATGAGAGTAGGAGAAATAATATAGCTTATATACAACAACAACACGTGGGAAAAAAACCACAGCGGGGGTGTTCCACAAAGTTGATTATCTGTCAGTATCTCACAAGTATTCATAACTTAGGGAACAGCCACTGTGAAATATGCACATATCTACTTTGTTGGCTCAAACTAAGGAGTCCAGATTTAGTAGAGGCTAAACTCTTAGAAGTTCAGTTTATCCTATAACAAAAGAAATAACTACTGGGACACCTTTTTAAAAAAATAACTATTTTTATTTGCTTAGGGTTGTAAATGTATAAAAATATATGCCCTGTAATAATTAATCTATAATGTCATAAAAGATAGCTCAACACCAAATTTTAATATGAAAAGCCCAGGGCTATTATATTCATGCAAATTATATTCCTTTCTAGATGAAACTACATGTGCTTTGCATTACTTTAACATAAAAATAATATTAAGACTAACATAACTTTTGATTTCTATTTTATAAGAAAAGAAACAAATGATTAGTTCTGCTCTTTTCTTAATTACCAGTCTACATAATTAATCAAAGTGTTTTGTGAATTTAACTTTTTTGTTTGTTGTGTAGTGTGTTATTTTAAAATATTCAATGAATTTTTTTTGTCTTTGATGAACAAGTGGAAATAATGCTAGTTGGCTGTATTTGATTTTTAAGAAGCACTAAAATAATTATGCTTTTAAAAAGATGTAATTTAGGGCTAGGCACAGTTGCTCATGTCTATAATCATTTCACTCTGGGAGGCTGAGGTGCGAGATTATTGGACTTCAGGAGAGCTAGACCCTGTCTCTAATAAAAATAGAAAAATTAGCCAGGTGGTGTGGCAGGTGCCTGTAGTCTCAGCTACTAAGGAGGCTGAGGCAGGAATATCACTTGAGCCCAAGAATTTAAGTTTGGTATGAACTTGGCTGATGTCATGACACTCTAGCCTGGGCAACAGTGATACTCTGTCTCAAAACAAAACAAAACAAAAACAAATATATATATATATAGTCAACAGTCATTTTAGATGACTATTCCCAAAATAAAAGACAAGTACCTATTTATATAGAAAGGATATTGCTTATGCCTGAGAAAACTTAACCAGAAGAGTCAATGGATTTCTGTTTTTTTAGAGACTGGGTCTCTGTTACCCAAGATGGAGTGTAGTGACCCTATCATAGCTCATAGTAACCTTGAACTCCCGGCCTTAAGGGATAGCTGCGCACCCCCACAAGTGGCTAAAGACTTCAACAATTTAAGGAAGGGGGGGAAAAAAGGAGAGAAGGGAAAGAAAATCATTTGGGCATTCAGGCAAAAAGAACTAGTCCCATCAGAAAATGAACTGGCCTCAAATGGCCTGGCCTGGGATTTCTCCACAGCAATATTTGGTCAGAAAGTCATGGAGTAACACAAAATCTTTGAAGAAAGAAAGTCCTGTCCTAAACAGTTATACTTTACTGTCTTAGCCTGGGTTCCCCGAGAGTACAGAGTCTGAGACAGAAGTTTAAATAAGTGCATGTATGAGTTTCCTGTGGCTGCCCTAACAATTGCCACAAAGTTTTTGGCTAGAAGCAATAAAACTGTGTCTTTATGAAACAACAAAAATGTGGTTCTTTTACAATTCCGAAGGCCGCAGTGAAAAATAAGTATTGCTGACCGAAAATCAAGTTATCAGCAAAGTCTAGTTCCCCATGGAAGTTCACTCATTTCCTCCTCCAGCTTCTGGGGACTGCCAGCATTCTTTGACTTGTGACTGTATTCCTTCAGTCTCTGCTTCTGTGGTCATGATGCCTTTTCTTCTGGGCGAGATCTCTGTCAGCATGTTTTTTATAAAGACACTTGCAATTGCATTTAGGGCCTGACCAGATAACCCATGACAATCAACCCAGCTCCTGATCCTTAACATAATCACATCTGCAAAGACCCTTTTTTCCTTATGAAGTAGCATTTATAGGTTCCACACCTAATAAATAAATTAAATTAAGAAATTAAAGGAATTATGAGGTACCACTTTGCTTTATTTGATGCAAACAAATTTGAGAACTAGAAAGAAATCAGTAATATTTTGGAAATGTATAATCTACCTGAACTATTTCTGGTAGAAAATTCAAACAGATTTCCAGAATAGTAAAGAACCTCCTCAAAGAACCACCTTCCCATTCCCCCAAATAATAGCATGACCTATTCAGATAATTTCACAAGGAAATTCTAACAAAACTTTTTTAAAAGTAGGTATTTTCAGGAATATTTTAACTGTTCCAGAGTATATCAATGTATAAAGTCCCTAGAAGTCAATGAGAAAAAAGAATCTAATGGAAAAGTGTGCAAAAAATATTGATAGTTCACAGAAAAGGAAATATAATTTGCCTCTAAACATACCTTTAAAAGCTCACCCATAATAACAAATGGAAAAATTAAACCAGTTTTCACCTATTAGAGTGGCAGAGATCAAAGTTCAGTAATTCTTCTGGGTAGATATCCAGTGATGGGATTGCAGTTTAAGAAATATGCCACCTATACCTATATTGTTCAGTGTTCCAATTAGAAAAGGATGCTGAATTTTATTGAATGTTTTTTCTTCATCTTTTGAGATCATATGGTCTTTGTTTTTGCTTCTGTTGATATGGTGTATTATGTCTATGGACTTGCATATTTTAAACCACCTTGGATTCCCTGGGATGAAACCTATTTGGTCGTGATGTATGACTTTTTTAATGAGAAGCTGTAATCTATTGGCTAGGATTTTACTGAGAATTTTTGCATCTATACTCATTAGTGAGATTGGTCTAAAGTTCTCCTTTTTAGGTGGGTCTTTTCCTGTTTTGGTATCCGGATGATGTTTGTGTCATAGAACAAAAAAATCCTTTTACCATAAGGACACTTGCACTAGACTGTTTATCACAGCTCAATTTATAATAGCCAAAATGTGGAAAAAGCCTAAGTGCCCACCAATTCAGGAATATATTCACAACCTGTGGTATATGTATACCATGAAATATTATTCATCCAGTATAAAAGATGGACACTATACATCTTTTGTATTAACTTGGATGGAGGTGGAACATATTCTTCTTAGTAAAGCATCACAAGAATGGAGAAGCAAGAATCCAATGTACTCAATCTTGATATAAAGACAATTGATGACCTAGTACATGGTAGAGGGTGAGGGAATGGGAGAGCCAAGAGAGGGAAGAAGGGAAAGGGTAGAGGGTCATGGTGTTTGGCACACCTCTTGGGGGAGGAACACATTTATAAAAGGAACTTTGCTTGACAAATGCAATTAGTGTAACCTGGGTCTTTGCTTTGTACCCTCAATGTATCCCCAACAATAAAAAAAGAAAAAGTTCACTAATTCACCATTTTGAGGAATAGGGTGGGCTGGGGAAACAGGGCTTCTCATACTTATTGTGAGAGTGTAAGTTAGTACAACTTCTATGGAGAGCAATTTGGTACCATCCACCAACTTTATAAATACCATACCCCTAGACTAAATCATATTCTAAGATATACTCATATGTTGACATGATGTATATACAGAATTACTTATTGCAATACTATCTGTAATAGCAAAAGAGTCAAAACATCTAAATTTCCATTAATGTCCACCAATATGAGGCCACTTAAAAATAATATAGTACACTTATAAAATAGAATATTATAGAGCCACACAATAGCATGAAAAAGTTCTTTATTTACCGACCAATAATGCCATGACCTCTAAAATCACTAGAGGAAAGATTACCACATATACCCAAAAATCTCTACAAAGACACATTAAAAACCTGGTAACACTTCTTAAGGAAGGAGAATTGGTGGCTGGAAGGAAGGACAATTTTAATATATATTTACTCTTTTTACTATATGTGGGTTATTATGAAAGTCTTGAGATATACAAACTCAGGAGACATAAAATCCACACAAATGGAAACAAACACAGCCCTCGCAGCCACACCAATATACTGAGCAGGTTGAAACCTGCAGGGGTGAATCAGAGAGGAGACTGTTGACTGCATTTCTTGGAAGGGAAATAATGGACTATCACACAGCCTGTCTCAAAACTTTAATAATGACCCATGTAACTTTTGCACTTTTTATATTTATTGATAAATAGGAAAGGTCATAAGCTCTTGGGAGTTATGTACTCACAAGAGTAGCCAAAATGAACTACAGAGATAGTAAGTAGTGAAAGATATAAATACAATAAAAAAGAAAATGGAGTAAAGTTACCTTCCGGTCTTCTTTTTCTATTTCTTTCCCCCTAAATGCAGACTTCCTCCAATTATAGTTTTGCTTGCTTTAATTGGCCTCTTGTCTTATTCTCAGATATTTCTGTTTAATTTCTCTCAAGAGGTATCTTAACATTTCCACGTCCAGTAACTTTCCAAGTTGTTAGTTCATCTCAATTTCAACATGTGCCATATACAGTTAGTTTTAAGATATGGCTTTTATAGAAGCCATTGTTGAATTTTGGAGGGATATCACAATAAAATAACAAAATAATTGGAAATGGTTCATTTGAGATAATCATAAGAAAACAAACATTTCTTTTGGAAGGTACTTTAAAGAAACAGAAATTAAAATAAAATCTTGCCTGTTGTTTGGAAATTGTATGACTGGATATTTTAATAGTATTGGCTTGTTTGAAAAATTAAAGATGTTCTTTCCTGGCATTCTTAGCTGTAATATGGACTCTATAGAAGGTAAGATTTTAAAAAAATATGAATAAAATCATATGTCAAATAACCATGGTATCCATGGAGATGCACAAGCCTATGTATTGTGATATGAGAAAATATTAAAAGTTCTAGTTCTATTATTTTACCTTATTATTATATATGGTAGCATATAAATATATCATTTATAACTAATAAATAAACATGGATAAATGCCAGTGTGTGCTCAATCTTTTTTATATATAAAATGTGTAATCAAAATGCTTGTTAACCACTGGCAAATGATGAGATTTTTCCTACATAAATAAGAAGAAATTGAATACACTATAAAATTTTATAACAGACAATAAAAAGCAATAACCATAAATTATGAATTTGTAAGTAAAATAATATTGAATTCATTTGCTATGGTACTTGTCACAGTGCTACCTGAAGAGATAACTAACAAACAACAGGATTTTCAAATCAGGAAAGAACATTAAAAACTACCTAGTCCAAATCTTACTTTAGATGAAGAAGCTGCGGAAGAAAAGCTGGATAGCAGAGGTTGGTTTATGACGTTTAAGGAGAGAAGCCATCTCCATCACACAAAAGTACAAAGTGAGCCACCAAGTGCTAACGTGGAAGCTGCATGAAGTTATCCAAAAGATATAGCTAAGATCATGATGATAGCTGCTACACTAAAAAACAGTTTTGAATATAGGCAGGCTACTGTTGGAAGAAGATGCTAGCTAGGATTTTTACAGCTAGAGGTGAGAAGGTAAGGGTTGGCTTCAAAGCTTCAAAATTTCAAAGAACAAGCTGACTCTTTTTTTAGATTTTAATGCTGCTGGTGAGTTCAAGTTGAAGCCAATATTCATTTACCATTCTGGAAATTCTAGAGCCCTTAAGAATTACGCTGGATCTACTCTGCCTATACTCTGTAAATGGGGGGGGGGGGGGGGGGAAGCCCAGGTGATAAAAACACATCTGTTTAAATAATGTTTTAATTAATATTTTAATTCCAATTTTGTGACCAACTGAACAAAA
>CAUYPK010119806.1:0-18253 GCA_963574355.1 Loris lydekkerianus
TAGTGAAATTGATTATGTGTCTGGGGGATGTCTTACTCCGGATGAGTCATGCTGGAGTTCTAAAACTGTATGCTATATGAATTTCAGAATCTCTTGGCATGTGTGGAAAGTTCTCCATCCTAATCTCATGGAGAGAGACTCTGTGCCTTGTGAAGCCACTTTGTCACTTTCGGGGATCCCTATGAGATGAATATTGGTTTTCTTCTAATTATCCCAGAGCTCCCTCAGAGGGTGGTCTGTTTTTGCTCTCCATTGCTTTTCTGCTTTGAGGGTTTTGGAGCATTCGAAACTTTGTCTTCAATGTCAGAAATCCTTTCTTCTGCTTGTTCCATTCTGTTACTGAGGGATTCTACTGTGTTTCTAAGATCTTTGAGGGATGCAACTTCTTGTCTCAATGTGTCAAAATCTTTGGTCATTTGGTCTTTGAATTCGTTGAATTCTTGAGATAATTTTTGGAATTCTAATTTGATCTTGTTTGCTATCCAGATCCTGAATTCGATTTCTGACATCTCAGCTATTTGTGCATGGGGTCTTGTGGTGTTTCTGCCCCATTGATCCTTGGGGGAGTTGATCTACTCTGATTATTCATATTGCCAGATTTTTTCTGTTAATTTCACCTCATGATTGTTTTCACCATTGCCTCTGGCCATCCTCAGAGTTGGGGAGGTGTCTCTCCAAGATTAGACACCAGCAGGATCACTCTATTGTTGCTGGATCTTTGTAGGGAGTGACCCTGTGTAGTTCTTCTGGGGCTGCTCCAGCTAGGGAGTTCTGGTTGTGGAAGCAGCTTTTGTGTGTGACACACCAGGATTCAGCAACAGTGCAGGAGGTGGTGCACACTGTTCTGGGAGTTCCTGGCACCCGGTGAATTTGGCACAGGGAGCCCAAGTTTTCAGCAGTCTCTGGCCAGGAGAAGGGCTCTGCGCATAGGCAGGGAGGGCTCCAGAGGGCATGCAGCTACCAGAGTTCCTGGCCAGATGAACGGGCTAGTGGGGAGGCTGGGAGAACACAGGAGGGAGGACGCAGGGTTGTGCAGCTCCCGCAGTTCCTGGTCAGGGAATCCGGAAGCCCAGTGGGTGCGGGTCACGGGTCAGGGGTCGCTGCACAGCTCTTATGGAGGTCCAGGCGGTGCCAAGCCCAGGAGTTTGAGGTTGCTATGTGATGTCACAGCACTCTACCCAGGGCAACAGCCTGAGGCTCCAGTGTGCCAAAACTGTCTCACTCTGCCTCTAAGGATTAAAGCTGTAAGGCAGCTCAGTTTCCGCCTATAGGCTGCTCAGTCACTAGGTTACTTTGTCCTGCCCAATCCCAGTGGCTTCCTGTGCCCAACTCAGTGGCTCAGTCTGGGGCCCCGGACAATGCCCAAAGTTCTCCGCACTCCTGCTCAAGCTTTCCCCGAGGCAGTTCAACTAAGTGCCAAGTCCAAAAACACCAAAACAGTTCACAGGTAAGGCCTTTCTGGTTTGCGGTCTCACTGCTGCTTGTACTTACAGTTGCCAGCGTGATTAGGTCGATCGAACACATGCAACCACTTGCCAGTTTTCCACTGTTTTTGTCCTCCTCTTGAGGTCCAGAAGTCCCTTGCTGACTCCCTGTACCCTCAAAGGGATGATTATAGGCAGATCTCACCAGCCAGAGATGCCTGGAGTCTTGTCTCCCCAGACTCAACGTGCCCAGTTGCAGGGAAGCTGTTACTCAACTGCCATCTTTAATCTCTGTCAAGTTTTTGCCAACTCTTTTCAGTAGTTGCTTTTGCTTTTTTGTACATATTTATAGTGCTCAGCGCATTTAATGTAACAGCCAGTAATTGCCTCTGCCAGTAAATTCTGACCTCACATAGGAAAGCAATCTGATCTTAGTCATCTTTTACATAATTCCTTCATTGGTAGGGTGTAAATGTGATTTATTATTAAAATCAGGTAATGTTTGCAAAAGAAAGGAGGCTCTATTAATTAAGGCTAAGACCACAATAAAAGATGTAAACTGGGACAGCCCAGAGCAAGTGGAGAGGTGTGGGTTCCCTATTCCTCAGTTCTGTCTCGATCCCTGTTAGATAAATACATTTTGCTCCCTAAAGCAACACTTTAACTGAAATATGACTTAATATTTTGCTTTTGCTTTAATTGAGGATCAATATGTAGGAAATAGTGTTGGGAAAAGTAAGTGTTTCTGCATCTTTTGTAAAACTGTTATTAGAGACTATCTATTATTTTGTTCAATGTGCTTCACATAAAGAGCCACATAATAATTCCTCTTAGAATTGAATGCTAGAAAAAGAATTGCTTTTTTCAAGGAGGTGGTGGTATCCTTTCTTTTCCTAGATAATGAGAGCTTAGTAATAGATCAATCTTCCCTCTTACATTGGCAGCCACAAGCTAGAGCTAAATTATATCCTCAAGTTGCTATTGGGGTCACATCAAAATTCTCCCAGTTGTGGCATTTCCTTTTCTGCAAACATTCATTAAGCACCCACCATGTGCTGAGCTCTGTTCTGAAGCTGGAGCTATGGCAGAGATCCCCACGGATGGGACTTCTGCCTTCCTGGCCTTTCCTTGGTTCTTGTGTGTTTGCCTATTCTTTATTATAATATGGCATTGAGATCCTTTCTTGTAGGAAAATCTCGAATTTTTACAGGAGCAAGACAGGTTTTAAAAACAAATCGAATAATGTTAGATGAGGTACACCATCATGTTAGATTGGGGTGTGGTATCTTAATCATGGAAGGCTTAGGCAGAAATAGGGCATGAAGTCACTTCAACAGACCAAAAACCCTAAAGCTCATATGTGGGAATTTTTAAAATAAGGTTTCAAACTCACTCCTGTGCTTTTAAGAAAGAAGGAAAAGTTTTCTTAAGAAAATATCATTTCTAAAATCATGTTTAGCATCTTTGCTATAATAATATTAGGAAAGGGCACTTGATCAAATAAAGCATATGGGGATATTGTCATAATCTAGGAATGCTTTGCTTGTCTGTAGGCTATATAAAAAGGAAAATTTGTGAGTTGGGTTTCAATATGATATGCTCGAGGATCGAATAAATATTTGGGTTCTAGAATATTGAGTAGCCTATTTTTACTGGACAAGAAAGTGATAAGTATTGTAGTTTAAAAAGAAATAACCTGTCTACTCAAGAGAAGATGAACTCAGTGATGAGTTAAAACCTTAGAATGGGACTTAAAGAAGCTGCTGTGGTCTTCCCAACCAAGAGAAGAGCATGAGAGGTCAACCAGGAAGCATTGTCTTGACTGGTGCAGCAGACAAAAACAAGAAACACGTCTTTATGTTTATTTAGCATGTCACAGTATTAAAGGAAGAGGGTCAACTGAAGAAAAGTTTCCTCATTTAGGCAATTTAGCTTCTACCTTTTGAAACTGGGAAAGGGTGGAAGAGTTGTGAGTGTAAGGGGAGAGACTGACAGGGAGATAGCCTGGGAGAGGGGGCGGAGAGGGGAAGAGAATGTGAAAAGCCAAGAAGGCTGCTTTGACAAAGCCAGCTATATTGGAGATTTCTTTTCTGAAACTGCACACTGAAATGTATATGAAACCAGTAACATGAAACACTTGACCGATGTACGTCATTAATGGAATCAAAATTTAATTGTGAGATTCTAATTCCCACTGCTTCTATTACTATAATATTATATTGATTCAACATGAAAGAATAAACTGGGATAGACATTCATTTGCCATGTAAGCCTTTTTTAAGTCTGTCTAACAAATGCCCTGGATGTTGCATTTTTTTTCTAAGAGCAAATAGAATACAGTCATGTTTGCTATATAACACAAATAAAAATTTTAGCCAATGTTTATGCCATATTTTAGCCTTCTGGCTCACTATCATTACCATAGTGACAGTTATAGAAGGATCATGTGTTTTCAGTAAGTTTAAGGGCTATCCATGGACCTTAACTAGCACAAGAGGAGAATTCACTAAAATCTAGAGAGCTTTGAATAACATTGTAAAAATTAGATTGCCTGTAAACAGGTTTGTCTCACAACAGAGTGCCTCTGTGCACAAAACACAGAATGATAGGGGTGGGAAGGGATCTCCAGAAGCTATTCGTTCCTGACTCCAGGCACGATGGTGGCTAAACCACAAAAGGTGTCTGCAATTTTAGTACTAATGTAGCTTACCCAAGACTGCCTATTTCCCCAAGCTACAGCCAGTTTAGCTGTCAAATAAAAATAATTTACAGCACTCTACCTTGTCATCATCTCTTTCCTGGTCTTCCCTTGGGTGCCCAAGTCTGTTCAAAAGTGACTGTTAGAGACTGTCAGAAATAAAAGTCTAAACTTTAAGGTAGACCTGACCAGAAAGTAAAGCCTGCTTTTGACTTTGCACTGCAGGGGAAAACTACTTTACCTATCACCCAGTCCTGATAGTGGTTTAAGCTGAGGCTTTCCGAAGAACCACCACCTTCACCCCCAGAGGATTTCAGCAACTCAGCATGCACATGATAAGATGATTTGCTTCTAAGAACTTGTTTTGAGCCTACCACCTAACCAAATAGTATCACTACAATTATCAGTAAAACATTAACATTTGCTGGGACAAGAAAACTGTAGAGGCTGATTGCCCTCTGTCATCATGGAGTATGCTTCTTGGAAGAATAAATTTAGGAAGCTAGATGATTAATTCAAATAATTATGAATCTCTTTTTCTTCTCATTTGATTTCATTTGATTTCTCTTTACTTCAAAATCAAAGACATGTTGAGAAACATGAGAAAATAAGTTAATATTCTCATGGTTTTCTGATAGGTCATTTTCTGTAGGTTATGAAACCATAAAAAGTTTTTTGAAAAAGAAACCAGATTTGGGGAAAAGGAAATGTTATTGAACTTGGGTCAATGTTTCTGAAGAAGAATCTCTTGGAAGTTTTAAGCAAAGAACACAAACATAATCTTTGTGTTTATATTATGAAGTATTTTAAAACATGTATTTTAAACACTTTTCTTCTTTTGAATCTTGAGTTGTACCCAAAGAATGCTAATGGTTACTAAATTGTTCTTTGGCAGAGTAGCCTGACCCTTAAAAGGAAAGAAAAAAGTGTTACAGGATGTGATGGAAGCACAAGACAAAGTTATAAACCCTCCACCCTGAGCAGGTGTTAACTGACCCAGTGATGCCAACCTAGGAGGTTGTCTGGGAGCTTTCCTTTGCATTGCATTGTGTGCACTTCATGGTAATGAAGGAGGGTTTCTGGAGATTTTTTTTAATTTTAAATTAATATGGGAGTACAACTTTTTAGGTTACCTTCCAAGGTAAAGTTCAAGTTATAGTTGAGCCCTTCACTCAGGGGAGGTGCTGAATACCCTCACATTGTGTACACTAGGTGAGATCTGCCAATTGCCCTCCCTCCTCCCTCCAATCACCCTCCTCCCTCCTCACCCCCTCTCCTTTCTTCCCTCCCCTTGCTGGACTCTATTTGTGTTTTATCATTTGTGTGGATATGCAATTGTTTATATATTGGTTTCTTATTAGTATTAAGTACATTGGGGGCTTTTTCCATTCTTGAGATGCTTTACTAAGAATGTGTCTCAGGTAAACATAAAAGATATAAAGTCTTCATCTTTTCTTATGGCTGAATAGTACTCCATGGTATACATAGGCCACAGTTTGTTGATCCATTCAAGAGATGATGGGAATTTAGGTTGCTTCTACAACTTGGCAATTATGAATTGAGCTGCACTACACCTTCTGATTGATCTGCAGTAAACATTCTGATGCAAGTGTCTTTGTGGTAAAATGATTTTTGTTCTTCTGGGTATATACCTAGTAATGGAATTGTGGGATCAATTGGCAGATTGACTTTTAGTTGTTTGATAATTCTCCATACTTCTTTCCAAAAAAGTTGTATTAGTTTGTAGTCCCACCAGCAGTGCAAAAGTGTTCCTTTCTCTCCACTTCTGTGCCAGCATCTGCAAATTTGGGACTTTGTGATGTGGGCTAATCTCACTGGAGTTAGGTGGTATCTCTGGGTGGTTTTGGTTTGCATTTCTCTGATGAAAGACAATGAGCATTTTTTCATGTGTTTGCTGGCCATTCGTCTGGATTGACAGTTCTCATGGCTCCTAATAAAGAGATGTTTCTCTTTATTAAGAGAACAAAGCATGGGAAGGGGGTTACAGGTAATATCTGAGCTTATCACTGAGCTGCTCAGCCTCCTCATTTGTGTGCCCCAGCTTGTCCCTATCAGTGCTGGTTATCTCAGCAATAAAGCATTCAGTCTCTAGGAGCAGGTTTCTTCCTATATCCTGTAAAGACGAATACCTTGTTAGGAGTGCTAAAATCCATTGAGTAAAATGAGCAAGCATGGCTCTGCTCCCTGTCACTAGCTATAAGCAGCTCTTCATATCTACACTGAGCGTGTCTCCATACAGGGCATACTGAGGAAGGGGAATATTTGTGACTACACATTTCCCAGAAGCGGCAGTTTTAACCAGTGACCCAGCTATTCATTCCAGTTTCTTCCTGCAGAGACCTTTTGTTTGCCCAGCTCCTTCACCATGTGCTAACAATTAGGTAATGACTCCGTAAGTGTGGAGAAAAAGCAGTGTCAAGGAGGAGGATGGTTTGTTTTCTTAGTTCCACATTGGAAACATATGGAGATGTTTATATATAAATAGAAAGCAATCGAATGCTGCCATCACGTTAGCAGCAGCTAATAAAATTCTATGTGAATGGAAATCAAACATTTCTCTACCTATGCCAGAATTCTGCTTTACTGATATCTGCACATCCTGTCTTAATTTGGCTTGAAAAGATGTTTTACTGTTTTAGGCTTTTGATTGCTGGTTGAGAGGAAACTGTAGAGCAAGAGGGGGGGGTTTGTTTGTTTGTTTGTTTGTTTTGGTTGTTGTTTCTTTTGGTTTGGGTTTTTTATATTCCTCTTTGCTTAATTAAATTACTTTATTAGCAAGAACAATAAATTCCATCCAAGTATAGCTTGTGTTCTGATCACAAATAAATGTTTAAAAATCCATATGTTTAACTACAATCTCTGAAATTACAGAGATTATGTTTCTGAATTAGATGTGAGGATATGTGGTCTGGCCTAGAGAAATAATTTTCAGGAGACAGAGCGGTAAAAAGGTTGAGAGCACACACTTGGCAGACAGACCTCTGAGTCTGAATTCTGGCTGCACCACTACCTGTATAGATAACCTTGAGAAAGCTAGTTAACCTGACTAAGCCTCAGTTACCTCATCTGTGAAATGAGAACTATAACAGCACTTATAGAATGTGCACTTTACATGGAATGAGCTATAAAATGTTTCACACAGTGTCTGGCTTATAGGAAGCATTGCAAAAGCGCTACCTATCATCACCATAAATGCCCAACAGAAGGGTTAGCTTGGGACCATCCTGGAATGTCTGAGAGGTAGCGATGCCCAGTGAATAACGATAATGCTGCTGTCAAGTGCTATTTAGGCCCTAGGCTGTAAAAGGTACTGCTTCCTACAACCTCATGAGCTGGGTGCCATTATCATCCCCAGTTCATGGAAGAAGAAAAGGAGAGGCTCCATAGACGGCCTGAAGTCACACAGCTAACAATCAGTTGATATGAGGAGCAAACCCAGTCTGAATAATTACAAGGCCCATGCTCCATCTCTTTGCTGAAGTGGGCACCATGTAACCACCTACAAAGCCTACAGCACATTTGCAAGCTTCTTTATTTACATATTTGCTGTGTTTCTACCAACATCCTGTGACACCACACAGTAGCATTCATATACTACGAAGTCCCCCGTCCCTAGGACATCTGTTCATTTGCAGTTAAAGTGGGCCAGGAAGCACTTAATAGACATGTTGTAAGAAACCCTGGTAAGTTCAATTCATGCAATTTTGTCTACAAAGGCCTTTGCTTTAAAAGTGGTTGAAGCTCCATATGCACAGGCTCATTATTTAAGCTTTTGTCCCATCCTGCAGATGAAGAAGCCAAGGGCCAAGGTGACATGACCTGGGGACAGAGGGAGAGGCCAGCCACCCACCTCCTTGGTAGCACAGTGTATCAGTAGCTGAGTCAGGCATGGAACAGAGTGTGTCCAGGGCTATGTCCACCTCACCAGGTTGCTCATTAGTGTTGAGTCTGATAGCCAAACTGCTAACTAGCTCCACTTTTAATCTAAATACACATAATTAGGAGCACTTCGCCTGGTATTCTTGTTGAAAGAATGGGATCTGCTTGCAATCTGGGAATCCTCACATATAAGATTGCCCAATTCTGTTTTCACTTTTAAAATACAATGTGATTTTTCTCTTCTTCTTTTTGCGGGGAAGGGAAAGTGTTTGAGGTGAGGGGTATGGCAGGGCATTCAAAGGAAGGCCAAATTATATGTCAACCTGCTGATCTAGCACCAAGGTACTAGTTAAATGAGCCCTGAATGTAAGACATTAATGCAAATATTTTGCATATTATTAACTCTAATGATACTGCTACTATAATGCAGTAGTCACAGCTGAAAGCTGAGGTGGCACTTTTTATTATAAATGCTTGGGGTCTTTCAGTGAAAATCACCATGAAGACAGAAATTCTTTAGAAGTGAGAGTGGAAATATGAGCAGACTTCTGCTTTGTTAACCTTCTCACCACTAATGACAACAACCAAAAAAGCATTGGTGTCCCAAGGCCCTGCATTCAGCAGGCAACGTCCTCTGTTACAACCTGCCACTGTTCTTGCTCTTGTAGCAGGAGTGCACTCCATGGCAAATATTAGGAAATCTTTGTAAATGAAATCTGTTTTAGAAAAAAATAACATATATACTCTAGTATAAGCCGAGTTTTTTCAGGACAAAATTTGTACCGAAAACCCCGAACTTGGCACAAAAACTCGGCTTATACTCGAGTATATACGGTACTTATGCAATCCTCAAAATTGTTATGTAAGTGAAAAAAATCATTCTAATGCAGAACGAGTATTACTTACCAGTCCAGTGCCATGCTAGTGATGGCAATTTAGTTTTAGAAAGTATAGAATTTCAGAACCAGAACTACCATTTGCCACCTATGTGGCTTTGACCAAATCATTTGACCTCTCTGATCCTCAGATTCTTTCCTATAAAATAGCATCAATAATAAAGCTGTTTTGGCTGGGCACGGTGGCTCATGCCTATAATCCTAGCACTCTAGGAGGCCGAGGCAGGTGGATAGCTCAAGGTCATGAGACCAACCTGAGCAAAAACAAGACCCTATCTCTACTGAAAATAGAAAAACTGAGGCAAGAGGATCACTTGAGCCCAAAGAGTTGGAGAGTGCTGTGAACTATGATGTCATGGCAGTGTATCCAGGACAACAGTTTGAGACTCTATCTCAAAAAAACCAATAAAGCTGTTTTGTGTATTTTATGGGTTGTCAAAGAACACCACAGATTATTGCAAATATGAATTGGGATATTCTCTGGGAACACTGTACAAATATTACTATTAATTTTTACAAGAGGAATGAGAAATGAGGAGCAGCGCTGTCCAAGGATAGCTTGGGAATACCTTGCCCAAAGTGGTGCTCAAGGTCTTGAAGTGGATAGATTCTGGGACACAGATGGCCTGGCTAGTTTGAGGGCCTTAAACTAGTAAGTTGTAGGGCTGGGTAGCAATTTAACTAAGCAACCTGTCAAGAGCCTGTTATTTTCAAAGCTTTTGCAGCGACAATATTGGCTACATGAAATCACTGCATGCATTCTTGCCCGACTTTAATTGGAAAGAGTTTACAAACTAGTAACCTGCCAGAGTTGCCTGAGATTAGAGTGCTGTGGTTTTACACCAGGGAGTGCCGTGTTTCATGTCTTCTTCTCTTACCCCCTGCCCTGGGGATTCAACAGATGGAACAGCTACAAAATCAGAAACCCAAGACAAACTTGTCAGTTTGATGCCTTTAAGCTTTGGCAGAGCTCACAATTCCAGCAAGATAGAATATCTATTTAGAGGGAAGAAGTGCAAAGAAATAAGTTCACAATAAGTTTTGTTTTTGTTTTTGTTTTTTTTTGGTTTGGGCATGGCTAACATTATTTGGAGATCCTTGCCACATAGGAGGAATTGTGTATTAGTACACAGTAGACACATCAGAAAATGGGTTAAAAGAATATTATTGCTAATAGAAATAATTAAACAACTTTAATATGGGGCTTTATATTTCTCTTTATTGTATTTCTTGTCGGTGCCCACTGTGGGCCCTCCGTTGCCATGCAAATAAAACATCCGGGACCACGGATCAAAGGTACAAATGCCTGCAAGAGGTGGGGGCCCACGCACAAGAGCTATGTGCTTACTGATCACTATGTGCTCACTGATCACTATGTGCTCCTTCCCCACGGGCTCGACTCCCCCCTGCTGCACCACGAATGTCCAACAAGCTACGGATCTTACCTCATTATCTCATGCAGCTGCTTGAGAACTTATCTCCAGGCAGCCAAACATCTCTATGCCAGCTAGGAGATTGTCCTGCTCCCAGAACCTCCCTCAAGAACCGGTAGCCGCTTTCACAAGCTTGGTGCATGGTCTCCTACAATTTCTATTTCTTGAATCCTTCCAAGTCAAATCCCAAGCTGAGTAATTATGCATCTCAGAACAGTTAAGGTAGTATGCAGGCTATACAGACCCTAAGTCAGGGAATGCAACACATGTTTCAGCAGCAACTTTTAGGGAGGTATAGTATATGGTTAGTGTGTTTTGATAGTTCTCAGAGAGAAAGCACAGAACAACAGACATGAGCCATTTTCCTCCTTTGTTTAGGTAAATATTTCCCAGTACAGCCTGGTGATGGAGTCTGATGCTGGAACCTACTTACCTACTGGGCTGCAGTTCACTGGCAGTGACAAGGCCAGGTCCATCATGGAAGAGGTCATGAGCCTGCTGCGGCCCCTTAATATCACTCAGGTCTTCACCAATGGAGAAGGGGAAGACATTAACTTCTGGATCCAAGCCGGTGTGCCTGGTAAGATCAAAAGATGAAATTGCTGTTCCTTACACACTGCTACTGATTTGGAATAAAATTTCTGTTCTAATATGGCACCACAGATACCAGTGGGCCAGTTAATGTGTGGAAACCTTAAGCTTTTGTCTACAAGTCATAATCTGATGATTTTCAAAATTGGGATTCTAGTACCTTATGCCTACTTACCCATCTGTCTTTTCTTTCTGAATTATAAGCTTTTCACTCTCCAAGATTCTTATTTAATGATTCTGGAACTGGGGCTAGAAATCTGTTATTTTGTTTTTCACTGAGGTATCTGGTGATTGTAGCACAAGTGATCTCACAACTAAAATTTAAGAAATGGAGTAGAAGGCAACATGGGTATTAATATTCTTCTAGTTCTTACCCTGTGATGGGGAATCTTCATGATCCAAATAATTCCCTATTCAACTACTGTGGCATCTGAAATTTTACCATTAGACATTCCTTCTTTGAGGTTGGAATACTTCTTACTAATCATGTTTTTTCCTTAATGCAAAGACTCCTGTTAAGAGGTTGAACACAAACTAACACTGATCAGTGAGTTATCATGTGAATATTCAGAGGAGAAATCCTAAGCCCCTGGGGGCAGGGATGAAATTATGAAATGAGAGAAGGCCTTGGGAATTTATAGGACAGGCGCTAGAACAGTTTTAAAGACAAAGTTATACTACTTCACAAAGTTGCCTGAGACTGGCCACAGAAAAGTGTTATTGTTATTACAAGTGTGTGACCCAAGGTTGTTCCCTCAATTATATCCATAATCAAAAACAAAAACAAGTTAAGGGATTTATCTGCAAATTGTTCTTTATTTGCATCACATAGGTAAGAAAGCTCAGCCTTTGAACAACTTTAACGTTACTGTTTCTAGAATTATTTCTCCACTACAAAACACGTCATATATACAAAAAACAGTGTCTCTAGATTCACTGTACTTCAGCTTTTTTTCTAAACTTCAAAATAGATTTTTCCAACAGCATGTTACATGGATTTAAGATTTTTAAATTTCTTATTCCTGAGATAATATAGATATTTTTTGAGACAGAGTCTCACTATATTATCCTGGGTAGAGTGCCATGGCGTCACAGCTCACAGCAACCTCAAACTCTTGGGCTTAAGCGATTCTCTAGCCTCAGCATCCCAAGTAGCTGTGACAGGTGCCCACCACAACACCCAGCTATTTTTTGTTGCAGTGGTCATTGTTTAGCTGACCTGGGCCACGTTGAAACCCAGCTCCCTCGGTGTATGTGGCTGGCATCGTAACCACTGTGCTTGGGCACAGAGCCAAGATATTATATATTTTAAGTCATGCTTTAGGTTTTAAAGTTTATATTCTTTCATAACTAAACTAGGAGTTTTTCTTTATTCTAATACAAAGCCCCAAATTATTTTCATTTGTTCCGTGCATATTTTAACCATATTTTCAAATTCTCTTAAAGCAACATTTCTACTTATAATGCTGTACGTCTTCTGGACAGACCCAAGTCTCTTCATATGTGTCATTGTTAGACATCATCTAAGTACAGGGGAGAGAGTTTACCCTTTACAATGTACAAAATAATTTATTTAATTTTCTGGAGACTTAAATTTTTCAACAGGAACTTCTTAAAATTTGAGAAACCCTAAGTAAGCTTCCAGATAGTAGCTGTGAGGAAAAGACTGATAGATTGGGGGGGAGTCAGAGCGGAACCTGGGGTACTCAAAGGGGAGGTGAGAAGGAGCTAAAACCTATCACAGAATTGGGACAAAAAGCTTATACCTCCTACCCTGAGGTATTTCCTGCTCTTGTATTTGATGATTGACACTTAGCTCTAGCTTTATTCCTAGCCATGTGCATATCTCATAAGAATGGTTGTGTTTAGTATGAGCAAATTGATTTGATTCTTTTCACCTGAGGTAAGGGCACCTTTTTCCTCTTTGCCATAATAAGGTGAGGTCATATTTGATTTCTACCAAACAGACTGGAGTTGAGAAATTAGCCCCTTGTGTTTGCTTAAGAATAAATAAGAGTTACAAATCATTGAACTCCTGTTATTTATGAAGTGATCATTTGGGCTTTTGTGGACATTATTTTGTTTTATCTGTACAACCATCCTGTGAAATAGGTACGAGCATCCTTATTTTGCAGTGAAGAAACAGACTCAGAAGGGTTAAATGATTTGCTCAGGATTATACTGCTCTGAGGATAGAAGTCACCCTGACACAGGCCATTTTGATTTCAAGGCTGGTGGCCCTTTTCCCACGATATGCTACAATGCAGGGAGCCTGGAATGCTGAGATGGTCTTTCAAATCTCTGGCAGTGTCTGAGATGTTTATCTTACTCAGCTCTTGCTTATGCAAAGGATTTCAGTTCATTCCTGCTCCAGAATAATTTACCCCTGGGAGAAAGGAGTTTGTTATTGTATATAACTACTCATTTCTTCTCACATTCTTTGTTCCACTCCCCCTTTACCTTTTTAGATCAGAAAGGTTTACATAAAGTCAGTAGATCATTTAGACTACCATGAATGTTGCCAGAATTATTTCCTTTAGAGCATTGTAAGATGGAACCAAATTATTGCTGTCTTCACTTTATTACTTTTGAGCTATCTTTTGATATTTCAAATTTGTACTACTCCTGGAAGAAACAATGGAACTGGTTATCTTAAAACTGTGGTGACCTGTTGAAAATTTCAAGAACTTTATAAAAAGATTAATAACCATATTAATCTGAAAAAGAAAATAAAAATATACCAGTTGTATACTTTATATTCTTGGGACATGGCAAATCATAATAACTTAAACCTAATACTAATTATTAGATTCTAAATACCAATTAAGTTATTAATAACTGCTCCCCTAACTTTTGAAAAATGAGCAAGAAATAGCATTTCCAAACTCCATCCATTCTTTGTTTTCTTTTTCTTTCTTCCATTGATTCAATAAACATCCATGGAGTTCTTACCATATTCTAGGTCTATTAAATTTCTATAGGCTGAGGTAATCATATGATGACTAAATCCAATTTTTTAAATATTTTATGTATACTGAATACAAAAATACTAATTAAGAATAAAGATAGAATTAGAATTCAACATCACTTTCATTAATTATAAAAGACAAATAGGTCAATTGATGAAAACATCATGTTTGGGAGAAGAGAGATGATATCCTTCACCCATCTGTATAATATCCATAATGGACAGAATGACTATCAACATAAATATAAGGCTTTGGTGGGAGAATAAGTATCTTGGATGTCCTTTCCACATAAACCCTCTGCTGTCATTCTTTATACTCCAGCCCTCTTCCATTTCATCCTTCCATATTCCTATTCTTCCCATCCAAATCTTAGATGCTTTAAAGGCAGACTCTGTATTCGTTGGTGTTCATGAATTCTCTCTTAGTCTGTGGTGCTCTACTGCTTTTCTAAGTTGCCAAAACATTTCTAGTCTTTATCTGACAAACAGACACTTGATTTATTCCCCATGATATTGTTTTTTTATTATTAGGAGCTTATGTGCATCCTGTCTCCTATACCCAGGGATTAGTTCTTTGAGGTTAGGGTCAGTGTTTTGTACTTCTTTGCCTCCTCCATAACTCTTAGTTTAATTTGAGAAAACATTTAAATTCTTATAAATTTGATTTAAGAGAAGAAACAAAAACATTTTAAGTAATTATTTTCTCAACAAGATTTTGGATATCTCAGCTGAAGAGTGTGGATAAAATAAAGGGTACTAAGAAAAGAGACAAAAAATGTATGAAAGTATTTAAAAGAAGGCTATTAATTAAGAAGGCCAGAGCAATAAGGATTGTTTCTCATAAAGGAATAAAGATTATGAGAATATTTTGAATAATATCTTCTAGCACTTTAATGATTATCTTACATAAACTGGTGAACAGTTATTCCCTGACAATTTCAAAGACAATGTAAGAAATGACTTAAAGTTATCTAAAAGGGATTTACTTAGTCACTATTCACTCCAGATAGCAGAGAAGCTTTAAATCTTAAATTTTTGCCTAATTCTCCAAATACAAGCTCTAGGTTAGAATAAGAGTAGTCTGTTTCATTCTGTATAATATGTCACTGATGAAGTATAATCCAGGGACCTTAGATGTCCCTAAATGAATGCTTCTTAAATATCTTATCTCTTCAGAAACTCTTCCATAACGTATACATAAATGAAAAAACTTAGATACCTTCTTACGGTGATCTGAGGGAATGAGCCCACTCTTTTTCTGTATCTATGAGTAAGAATCTCCTCCTCTGCTTCAGAGTCTGAGATTCAACTTTTTTTTTTTTTTTTATGTTGTTGACTTGTGGTAGGCAACCATTATAAATAGGTAGAGGTCTCAAGTGCGTGTTCTTGCTTCAAAACTTCTAATTATATAGCCAAATAATGTAATTTTGCTTAGCCTCACTCATTTGTTATTAAGCATCCTTATTAATCAACTATTGTATACCCCTGAAGAATTGGTAGTAAAATGATAAAAAAGATGTATATATTCTCACAGACTATAGACTAGTGAATGAGACTTGATTATTTCATCTGCAAAGTGGGCATGGTAGCCTATCTGTCATCATTTCTACCAAGCCCCCACATATGTTCCTCTTCCTTCTCTGTCCCCTAACTCGTTGCCTGGCCCCATGATCCAAACACCTCAGAATCACTCAGGAAATATAACTAAATGGTTGGCAAGTCTTGTTTACTTCAAATTCCTCCTAGTTCTTAAATCATTTCCTTCTCTCCACCCTATAGACATGGTCTCATCAGGACTTCTACAGCAGCCTCCTACTAATATCCTAACCTGCATTCTTAATGCCCTTCAACCTAGTTGGCTCACAGCTTCCAGATTGAACTTACTAAATTGAAAATCAATATATCAATTGGGATGTTTTTGCTTACAAAATAAAAGAGAATGACAGTAAGGGGATTTCAGTAAGGAGCTTTTAAAAATTCACCTAAAAAGAAGTCTGGATTAGGTAGTTATAGAGTCTATAATTTATTCAGCTGCATCAAGGACCATGGTTCTTTATATCTTTGACATTTCCATCCCAGTATATTGACTTTTGTCTTCAGGCTGGTCCCTTCATGGTCCCAAGATGGCTGCATTTGCTCCAAGAAACACATTCTCATACATTGTGCAATAATGGAAGAAAAAAAATCCATGATTAATATTCCTACCACCATCTTAAGAGACAGAGTCTCACTGTGTTGCTCAGGCTGGAGTGCAGTGGCTATTCATAGGCCAAATCTCTCTGGTGATCAGCATGGGAGTTTTACCTGCTCTGCTGGCAGCCTGGCCCAGTTCACTCATCCTTAGGCAATCTGGTGACTGTTTCCTTGCTCCCAAGAGGTCACCATATTGATTTCAAACTTAGACATCCAATCAGCAGGACACACCACAGCCCAGAGTTCTGAGGCTCAGGAGATCCTCCTGGCACAGCCTCCTGAGTACCTGGCACTGCAGGTGTCCAGCAATATGCCTGGCTTATATTCCTTTTTAAGAGTGGGGAAATATTTTCCAGAATCCCTAAAAAATGTTTCCTCCTTAATAGTTTTGGCCACAATTGTGACAGATGCCAGTGGCTAAATCAGGCAGTATCAATGGGGTGGAATAACTAAGATTGGCTCATATTGATCTAATTTCACCTCCTAGGCATAGGGTTGGGTCCCAGTTTCTACTAAAACACATAGCTTCCTGACCTGTAAGAAAAATTGGGATCCTTTAGAAAGAACCTGAGGATTTCCAGGGCAAGCAATTAAGAGTAGCTGTAATATCTCATCATCTCTGCTCCTTGCTTGGAATCCTTTAATGTCTCCCATTTTACCTGGGATATTCTTTATTATGAAAGTGTTTACTTAGCAGGGGAGTCAAGATCCTTCTTGTTCCACCTCCTGGCTTGTGTGCAGCCCATTATCCCATGCTCCTCCATTCCTTTCTATCCATCTCTCAGTGATGCAGGTTTAACTGAAGTTCCTCGCATACCCTCATGCTCTCTCACTTCCTTATCCCTGCCCTCCTCTGTCTTTTCCAGCAGCTAATTCCTACTCACCTATAATTCACCTCCTCCTTCTCTTCCTTCACAAGGCTTTCCCAATGTTCTACAGTCCGAGTGTCTCTTAGGTTTGCTCCTAGAATGCACTGTGTTCACCTCTTCCCTTAGCATTTATCTTGCTATTATCACTGTGATCACTTGTGAATTCCTCAGAATTCCCAGGACCTAGAAGAAGTGCCTGAACCTCTACCAAAGGTCTGTGAGTCAAATGCTGAAGAAATATGGTCTAGGTTTACAGAAAGAGTAAGATAAGGTGAGACAGGCATATTAGCTGTAATGCGCTATGTAACTAAAATCATTTATTGTGATTAATAATGATAGTGCTTTATTAAATCATCCTCTTTCTTTACATATTGAATTGTTTTTAAAAAGGCATTTTAATTTCTTTCATATTTTGTATAATAGTTTAGACACCATGTTAAAATACGAAATATACAGACTACTTAGAATTTCACATATTTTCTATCTTCTTATTTCTGTCCAATACCTCATATGGCATTAACCAGAACTAAATTAAAACTTTCCATTTCTATATTTCCAAAGGCTTTTCTTCTAAAACATTTCCCAAAAAAGGAGACAATCAGGACACAGTAGGAATGGTAATGCAAACTAAATTGAAGGTTCAGCCTCTGGACCAGGACTCCTATGTTTTCCAATCACCAGATGGAATAGAGCAACCCAGCAGTTCCAGTTCCCCTACTGTCCCCAATTAAAAGATGCCTCCCTTATGGTGAAAATAGTCTGTGCAGTGATGTTTGAAGAGATCAGTGCTCCATGGTTAACAGACCTCAACCCCACTGGGAACATGAAAAGGACATTCTGTGATTTGTAACTATAGTTCTTATACCCTCTTTTAAATATCTAGAGAAGTTTCCTTCAACCAACAAGCATGTCTTGAGTGCCTACCATGACCAGACACTGTTTAAACATTGAAAAATTCAACAAAATTGATAAATCTTTGGTCAACCTAACCAAAAATAGAAAATTAAAATCCCTAATAACATCAATCAGAAATGACAAAGACAAAATAACAACAGACACCTCAGAAATTCAAAGAATTCTTAATGAATACTACAAAAAACTCTATTCTCAGAAATATGAAAATCTGAAAGAAATTGACCAATACTTAGAAGCACACCACCTTCCTAGACTTAGCAAGAATGAATTGGAAACGTTGAACAGATCTATATCAAGTACTGAAATAGCATCAACTATACAAAATCTCCTAAAAAAGAAGAGTCTAGAACCAGATGACTTCACATC
>CAUYPK010119808.1:0-32974 GCA_963574355.1 Loris lydekkerianus
ACTGGGAAAATGCCAGGAAGGCTATGTTGAATATTGGGATGAAAATGTGTCAAATGGTTTATGAAGCTAGTATATGATGCCCCATGATCATATCAATGTACACAGCTATGATTTAATAAATTAAAAAAAAAAAAAAAAAAAATTCTGTGATTGGTGTCAGGCAAGTAACAATGTTGAGTAAAAGGACCAGAAAGAAAAGTGGGATCAGATCACGTAAAAACCTGAAAGCTATGACATTGAGTTTGGATTTTATTTTGACTTCAACAGAAAGGATACCATTAGAAGTTTTTAGTAGCAGGCTAGTAACTTGATCTATTTTCATAATTTTAAAAGCCACATTGGAGCCCTACACATATGATGCCATGGTTTGCATGTGGTTGGTCCTTGCCAAAACTCACATTAAAATTTTCTTTTCATTATCTTTATCTTTATTTTCAGAAATGTTTGAAATTTATATACTAAAATGTTAACACACACACACACACACACACACACGCATGCACAATTACATCTTTTTTACTTACCAAGCAGGCAAAGAATCAAAAGAATTCTCTTGTTATTGGTAGGAGACTAAATTGGAGTAACTTCTTCTGAAAATGTTATTTCAATAGACCCAAAGGATACAAATGACTTTTTGTTACATGACGAATTATAAAGAGGTGAAGTAAGGGCTATTAGTGTACCCATCACCTTAATAATATACATTGTGACCAACAAGTAATTTTTCAGCCCTCACCCCTCTTCCACCATCCTCACTTCTAAGTCTCCAATGTCCATTACACCACTCTGTATGACCATGCGTACCCATTACTCAGCTCCCACTTATAACCGAGAACATGTAATTCATGTTGAATTTTGAACCCCTATGTGGTAGTGGGAGGTATATGGATCAGGATCCCTCATAAATAGATTAATGTCCTCCCTTGGGGGTGGGTGAGTTCTCACCATCATGGGAATATATTAGTTCCCCAAAGAGTGGATTGTTAAAAGAGTCTGGCTTCCTCAATTTTCCTCTCAAGTTGCTTTCTATCTCAACATGTGATCTCTTTGTCCACTCTCCTTCCACTTTCTATCATGAATTTAAGCAGTACAAATCCCTCACCAGATGCAGCTGTCTAGTCTTGGACTTTACAGCCACCAGAATTCTGGGCCAAAAACATTTCTTTTCTATATGAATTGCCCAGTTTCATGTATTCTGTTATAGAAACACAAAATGGACCAAAACATGTCAGCACCTGATTTATGACAAAGATAGCATGCAGAACAGAGGGAGGAAATTGTCTTTCTTTCAATAAATTATTCTATATCAATAAGATAACCATGTAGGTAAAAAGAAAAAAAAGAACTAAACTCATGCACCAAAACCAATTCTATGTAGATTCTAAATCTAAATATAAAAGGTAAAGCAATACAGACTCTAAAAGATAGCAAAGAGAATGTTTTCATGATTTTGGATAGGCAAAAATGTCTTAAATAGAACATAAAACATGCTTTAAAAATAGATAAATTGGACTTTAATAAAATTAGCAACTTCTGCCCATCAAAAGACACCATTTACAGAGAGAAATGGCAAGCCACATAATAGGAGAAGATATTTACAGTATATATAACCTCAAATGTTCCCTATCTAAAATATATTTAAAATCCCTATAAATTAGGAAAAAGATATCACAATAGAAAAATTGACAAAAGTCATGAACAAATACTTCACAAAAGAAGTTTTCCAAATAAACTTTAAACATGTGAAAAAGTACTTTATTAATGATCAGGTAAATTCAGATTAAACCCAGCAACTGTTCACAGGATGGCAAAAAAAAAAAAAAGTAGATTGAGAATGAGAAGTATTGGTGAGGATATGGAGAAACTATAACTTTCACCCACAGCTATGGGAGTGAAATTAGTATCCCTATTGGGGAACGATTTTGGAACTCTCCACTAAAGCTAAATATATGCATACCTTACCCAGAAATTCTACTCCTGGGAATATAGCTGACCAAAATGCTTACATATGTGTATTGAAATGTCTACACAAAAACTTGGAGATAGTCCCCAAATCCATCAACAAATTGAGATATATTTGTAGAATGGAATACTATATAGCAATAAAAAGTAACATAGCTGACTCACACAGGCAACCACATGGATTAATCTCACAAACATGATATTGAACAAAAAAAACAGGCACAAAACGGGATATGCAGTATGAGTCCATTTCATAAAGTTCAAAAATAGATAAAATTTATTTACAGAGTTAGAAATAAGAATTGTTGTTACTTTTGAGGAGGCATAACTAGTTGTCAAGCTGAGGGCTAGTAATGTTCGGTTTCCTTACCTGAGTGCTGGTTACACGACTGTGCTCGTTGTGTGATAAGTAATCATATTGTTCATATGATTTCTGTTCTATATGGGATATTAGTCTGTGAATCATTTGAGGAGCAACAATGAGGCCAGAGAGACCAGTTAAGAGGATGTTGTAGTAGTCCAGGTAGCAAATTATAGCAGTGTGAACTAGAGGGAAATTTGATGGATAAGGAGAGAGACAAAGTAACTTGGATGTATTTTGGTGAAAACACCATGACTTGCTGATAGATTGGATGCTAAGGAAAAGAAATAATTCAACAGAAGACCCTGGGTTTATGGCCCAAGCAGCTGGGAAGATGGTGGAGCGACTGTTCCATATAAGGAAGACCAGGAAAGAAACTAGCATAATTTAGAAGCCTTTATACATTACTTCAGGTATTTCACACAGCAACATTTCTTAGTGGCTATTTTGATCCCCACTTTACAGAAGGGGAAACAAGTGAAATATTTGTCCATGGTTATATAGGTCTGAAATGAAGCAAAATAAAAATATTTTACCCTGGAGGCAATCAGATGCAGTGCTGGAGCCCACAAACTGTAGAGTCAAACAGCCAGAGTTTGAAGCTTGCCTCTGTTAGTGTACCACCTTGGTTAAATCTCTTGATTTCTGTTTTCTTATCTGTAAAGTAAGGATAAGATTCATACCTATCTCTTAGGTTTAATGTATGTCAAGGACTTTAAAGGATGCTGCCACAAGTCAGTCCTCTGTAAGTTAGCCATTATCAAGGTCTTTATGGAGTTCCCAGTGGAGTGGAGAGACAGAAGGTAGATTTTAGTTCTTGTGCCAAAACAGTTTCATTAGTTTGGTGATAGCCCTTTAAAACGTGGAAACAAATGATGGCATATAGTGTTACTGCCACATAATAGAGACTATAATGACCAAAATACAGGATGCAAAAGACATAAAGGACATACAATAGAGGAAATCTTGGCTTGGCTCGGTGTTTTCTGTCTAGGTGACAATATGCTTTTCTGTGTATCAATGAAGAAAATTGATACAATTATTCAGCAACCACTTTAGAGAGCTAAATTCCAGGCACCTTGAGGTGTCTGAAGGTAGGGGACAATAGACTTTGATTTTCTAGAGCCAGTAGTCCAAAGAATTGTCCACTCCTCGATTAAGCAATATTTTCATGCCTTCCCTCTCACTTGAACTATTGCAGTGGCCTCTAACCTAGTCTCCTGCCCATGCCACTTTCCTCTTCAACAAATACTAAGTACCTAAATTGTCCTATGGGAACAATTAGAACACTTAGAACGAGCCCACAAGCGTGATGTACTCTTGGACCTTTAGTTCTATATCACTCAAGAGTGATATTTCTAAGATCAGTAGAAAGCATTTTGTAAGTTGTGCAGTGTTAATCCAATGTTGTTGCTGTGGGGATGATCAAAGTAGTATGGCATTTATTAAAGCAGAGCTCTTGCCTTTTAATGGCTCTCCACTGCTTAAGAAGTCATGACAGCCACGTTCAAACTAGTTCCTGCCTAGTTTCCCATCTCCTGTCCCCTACATTAGCCTTACTCCATCCATGCCAAACTTCTAACAGTCCCTTAATTTTCCCACCCCAAGGGCCTTGAATATTATGTGTCCTCCATCTGACACACTCTCCCCCTATCGTCTACCTGTAAAATCTCACTTAATCCTTCAAGGTCCAATTTCAGCCTCCTGTAACTCCTCTCTACAGGTAGTGTTCATCACTTCCTCTTTGCCTCTTACAGCCAGCACTCTCTACATGAATGTTTCTCAGTAGGGATGAAGATATATCATAATCTCTTAATAGTCATCTTCAAATCCCTGGCCTATCACTACTCACTGGCAATTCAGAGTCAGTAGATTTGGGGTGCCTGGTGCTTAAGAGTGCAAGCTTAGAGTCAAACAATTCAGGTTAAGTCCCAGCTCATTTGTTTACCAGCTTCATGATTTTAGCCATGTTACTTAACTTCCCTAAAACAGAGTTTCCTCTGTAAAATGGTGATAGAAATAAGCAAGAATGGCTAGTTGAGATAAAATAAATAAAACACTTAATACAGTACCTGACATCTGGGAACCACTCAACAAATTGCTACTGAAAAGAGTTTCATTTTATTCTGATTCTGACAGTCTATTCATTCTTCCCTACCCTACCCTTCCTCTCTCTAGCTTGAGAATCACTGCTGAGAATTTATCAAATTGTATTATAATCCCATGTTTCTGTGTTTGTGTCTCTTACTCATATGAAATCCTGGAAGGCAAAAGCTGTCTTAGTTCTAGATCCCCAGCATGTAGCATGGTATGAGGAACAATGTTAGTATTTACAAGCTGTGCAATCTTGCTCAAATCTCTCTGCCTCTTTTGGCCTTATTTTTTTCAGATATAAAATGGGAAGAATAATGACTACCAGATAATGTTGTCATAAACCTCAATTGAAATCATGAATGTGAGGGTGCTTTGGATGGTATCAATAAGTGACTTTTGCTATAGACCCACATATTTGTGGGTCTCCTTTCCTACCCCATGGTATATCAGTGTGATCCTCTTTCTTCAAATACTTTTATATGATTTATACCTAATAGAATATTTCACAATAACTCGCACAATGGTGAAAGCCTTTCTAAGTAGAAAAGTACTCTTGATGTATTGGTGTAAGATCAGTTCCACTCAGAATGTTAACCACTGGGAATACTGCACTCAGCAAGACAGACATGATCCTTGCCCCAGTTGAGTTTCAGTTCTATTTTGGGGAAAGCCAATGATACACAACTAAGCATATAAATAAAATGATTTCAGAGAGTAATAAGTAGTTTAAAAAAATGAAGCAGGCAATACTATGGAGTAGTTGGAGAAGAAAGCATTAGCCAGAGAAGGCCTCTCTGATAAGGTGACATTTAGGCTGAAATTCAAATGACAAGAAGCCATGTGAAGATCAAGGTGATGAGGGTCCCAAGCAGAGAAAACATCAAATAAAATTTTAAAAACATCATAAAACACCTTGTTTAAAATGGAGGTAGGTCATTATAGGTGGAGTTACTGAGTCAGGGGAGAGCTGGAGACAAAGAGGCAGGAAGATTAGGCAGGGATTCTGCCATTTGGGGATTAGTATGTTGTGATAAAAATAAAGAAATCAAATGAGTAATCACATAAAAAAAGGAAATTGCTTTGACCTCTGTGTCTCACATGTACATTCATTCAGCAGATACAATTCAACATCTATTGTGTGTCAGTCACCATGCTAGGAGATTGAGGTGCAGAGAAAAAAATATAACTAGTTTTTATAAGGCTGGTAACTGAAGATGAATACTACTCACAACTAATTTTAATATGGTGTGATGAGAAGTCTAGTAGAGGCACACAAAGGCTGAGGGGTTCTGGAGGAGGAAATGACTGACCGTGCCTCAGGGGTCAGGGAAATTTTAACTTGCAGATAAAGCATAAGTAGTGAGGGGAAGAACATTCTAGCCGAAGGCAACAGCAGGTGCTAAGGCATTGGGGTGAGCCTGTTCAGAATGAGTAGTCCTCTGTCGTCGTGGGAACATAGCTGGAAAGGAGGGCCTGAGTCTCGCTGGTGAGGTACCTCATAAAAGTCCGTAGATGGATAGATAGACAGACAGACAGGGCTTAGAAAGCTCTCTATGGGGAATGGTAGACCAGGGAGAGTAAAGAGGTTCTAGAGACAGACCAGTGAGTGGAATTTGCAATAGAGCAGGCAGATAAAAGACCTGCGTTTTGGTTAGGGGTCACAGAAATGGAGAGAGAGAGACATTTCCAAGGCAGGATACTCACTCTACTGACAGACCCCCAAGTCCCCAAACTTCAAGGCAGAACTGCCTGTGCGGGGAACTCCCTCAGGTCTCCCGCTTGATTCCAGGGCCACCCACGCCGGCGCCCTCCCTGGTCTCCGCCAGCAGCCCCCGCCTCTTCTCAGGAAGCCTGGGTCTCCCAGGGAGCGGGTCTGCCCTTGGGGGAGGCCTCTAGTCTCTGTGCGCTGCAGCTGGGCTTAGGTTTGGGGAGGACAGAGAGGGGCTCGGCGTCCCCCGCGTGCACGTGTACTAGCCCAGGCAGGAGGGACGCCTCCGCGGAGGAGTCAAGACGTGGAGGAGGGAGAAGCGCGCCAGAATCTCGGTCCCGGGCGCCTGGTCGGCCGCCGAGGAGCTGCAGCCTCCAACAGGTTCGTAGAACGCGCGCGCTCGCTCCCTGTTGCTAAGCCGCCACCTCCTTGGCTGGAGCAGGTTTGCCGGAGAGACCCTAGCCACAGGCCCCGCGCTGCGGAGCTAAGCGAAGGTGGCTTCCTCCGGCCTGTCCCTCTCTCGGTAGCTCTCAGCCGCCGCCGGCTCTTCCGGGGCGAGGCGAAGGGAGCTTCGTGCCTCTTCTGGCTTCAGCACCACCTTGGGGACAGCTCCCGTGCTTGGCCGGGTCCTCTCCCCGGGTCAGCGCTGCACAGGTGGACAGCGTCTGTCCGGCGGGCTCCTCACCTTTTTCTGGGCCGGGTTCAGTACCACGGCTGCCGAGGACAGTCCCTCGTCCCCGCGGGCTCTGCTCCCACGTCAGCACCGCCGCGGAGGACAGCTCCTGCCAGCTGCCAAGTGCCGGGCAAGCGGAAAACAAAGGCCAGGGGCTGGGGCCTCCCGCGTTGCTGGGCTGGTGTGTGGTTGCATCGGGGCATGTCAGCTTCTAGAGCTGTGTCAGGGGCGAGCTGGGGAAGGGGGCCTAGACACAATCGCTCCCCTCTGGCTGGGGTCTGCACAGTTCGTTAAGGCCTGGCCGTGCAATGGCGGGTCCCAGCTAAGAGTCGGAAAGTGGATGTGAGAGGAGACGGGCAAAAAAGGGTCCCGGGCTCCCGTGGAACAAGCTGGGCCTAGGCTGATTTCCTGGCTGGAAGGAAGAAGTGCGCCGACCCCGCTTCGCTCCAGGCCCCCACCCCCACCCTAACTCAGAGCCCTGGACTTGGAAGAGCCTAACACAGATGCTGGCGCCTGGCAGCTGCAGTAATTGACTCTGGCTGTCCCCGGAACATCCCTAGAAAGTGTGAGGCTGAGTTTCCGTGGGGGAGGGGGCCGAGAAACTGCGGGGAAGCCGGGCAGCTGCCTATTCCCTCTCCCCATGCCCAGGGTTCCGCCCCCACCCCCACAGAAATCCCAGCCTGCAAGGAAGGAAGGGGGAGGGGCGACCAGGGCAGCAAGTTGTGAACGTGCCTTAGCCCTAAGGGATTGCAAACAGCAAGACAGGAGGTTGAAGGTGTATGCAAAGCTAGCTGGGAAGTTCCCAAACAGGAAAGCCAGTTGTCAGTGGGAAACAGAATGTGGAAGAGAAACCTTTTCTCTGCCAGCTGAGGCTGGGAGGGACCTCGATCATGTGATAATCTAGATCACTGATACTCACAGGGAGACTGGGCCTAAGGGGCAGAGGTGATTCACCCAAGGTCACTGGGCAGTTTAGGAGGAAAGTTGGGCCTGAAACCCAGGCTCTTTAACTCCTGGGACTGTTGTATAACATTCTTATAGAAGACTTTTTAAATCCTAGACACAAGGAGAAGAGCAGAGAGGTTTTCATTCTAAGTTCAATTTCATTTTTGTCATTTATTAGCATGTGACCTTGGGCAAGTGACTGAGACTATCTTCAGCTATTAAAGTGGAATGATAAGGTTAATAATACCCACTTGTGATGATGATTTAATGAGAAAGCTGTGTAATGAGCTTAGTGCACTGCTTGGCACATTGTGAGGGAGTAACTACCATTACTGCTATTATTCCTTCTGTAAACAAGTGCCAAAGACCTATTATGTGCCAGGCACAGGCTTTCCACTGGGGAGACAGAAAAGTGTCTTGAAGATGTCACAGCTCAGCAGAGGAAGCAGAAAAAAAATAAACCCAAACAGTTGCAATATGATGTGATAAGTATTAAGGTGTGTAAAGTAGGCTGTGGGATCTCAGTGGCAAGAGCATGAGTTATGAGGAAAGAGGAAAAGGACCTCAGACAGACAGAGCTGTTTGTAAAGGCTGAGAGGTGTAAAATCATAGGCCCCCAGAGTGAAGTCACTGGGCTAGAGGGTGGGGACTGTAAAATGAGAGTGGAGAGAAAGACTGGAGCCAGTTTCCAAAGGGCCTTTTATGATGGAATATTTCAAACATATTTTGAAAAATAAAAAGAATAGTATAATAAACCTACACACACCCGTCATGCAGCTTCAACAGTTGGCCAATTTTGTTTCATCTATGCCCACACTCACTCTTATCACACACACCCACACACACACACTGATTTATTTAGAAGCAAACTCAAGATATCATATCATTTCATACTGAAGAATTTTAGCATCAATACAACTGCTGCCATTCAGATATTACACCACCTTTGAGGTCACTAGCTGAAGTCATGGCCTTTCCTCCTCAATCGGTTCTGAACATCTCTGTCTTTAGCAGAACATGTTGAAAGATAGGCCCCACTATGGTAAAAAAACAAAAACAAAAACAAAAAAAGCCCACATGCATTAGAAGAAACTATTTCAGAAAAAAACAAGGGGTACATCAACCCTCAACAGGTTTTACCAAATCAGAATTGTTCATCCCTACACCTATACTAGGTCATTAGGTCAAAGATTATTTGCAAAAAGACAAAAGACAAATTATGGAGATGAGCTTGAGCAAGAGAAAGACTTTGTCTCTACAAAAATAGAAAACAAAATTAACCGGTGTGGTGGCACATGAGTAGTGGTGGCACATGAGTAGTCCCAGCTACTTGGGTGGCTGGGTGGGGCAGGAGAATCACTAAGCCCGGGAGTGAGGCGTTAGAGGCTGCCATGAGGTATGATCATGCTACTGAACTCAAGCCTGGGCCACACAGTGAGACCTTGTCTTGAAAAAAAAAAAAGAAAGAAAGAAAGAAAAAGAGATAAATCAAGCCTCCCATAAAGAAAAGTGAGAACTTTCCTTTTAAAGTAATCATAATCATGAGCTCACAAGAATAGAAGGCTTCAAGTTATGGAGATCATTGATTTGGAAATCAGTATTTCCAACAGCAACATTTTACAGATGAGAAGGACAGGGTGAGATAAGGAAGATTTTGTCCAAAGTTCCCCAGAGCTGAGACCAGAGTGAAGGTCTTTGAACTTATAAGCTTGGGATGGTATTTTCTCCCCCATCTCAAAAAGGCTGGAACCTGGAGGAAAAGAGACAAGAAATACCCTTCCTGGTTCTCAAGAGGATGACAATGTATGACAGTTGGCCTTTGAGATCCCTTGACATCCTTTTCTTCCATATACTTTCTAAGTAAGTTGCACCTGGTGGCACCTACCTTCTGGCCGCTATGCTAAATCTCTCAGCTGGCTCCTTGGTTCTCATTAGCAAAGAGCTTTGCAGTCAGGCGGTTAGACTCCATTTCTATGGACTTTTACAGGCCTTGCTCATCTTAACCAGATGAATGTGAAGCCCGGTTTTCCCTGCACTTGGCTATATATCTCCCTCACCTGTAGACCTCAGCTCCTTTGAGGTATTAAATGAGTAGTGCTTGGCCCAGGCCCTGTCAGGACTCCGAGCTCTTGTGCCTTTGGGGATCATAAACTCTCTCCAGTTACTGATGAAATGTGATGGCTGTGATTGGTATGTGTGCCCCAGTTGAGCTCTGGGACTCTGACCTCACAAGTCAGCGTTTTCGCTTTTTAGGGAAACCCCTGCCTACTAAAGAGAGAGGGCATTATCTCACGAGTCTCTCCTAATTTTTAGGTGGACAAATGAAAACATATGTAAGAAGCTATTAGCATCCCTCGTGAAAGAAAGTCAGCAGAGACTAGCTAATAAAATTACCTTACTTCTAGGAGTATGACTGCAGACAAGACAAAGGAAAGTGATAAAGATAGCGCACTTCAGTTTGTGAGAGTATTCCAGTATTTATGGAATGCTGATTTAGACACATTATGTTACTTGGACCTCCTTGAATTGCAGTATATAGGACCCCCAACGGACTTGATGAGCAGACTCTTCCTTCAAGATGCTTATTCAATGAGTGGCTATTCTGTGTCGGGCACTGCTCCCGGTGACGGTGATACAGCAGGACAAGACATCTCAGATCACTGTTCTGGGGGTGTGCATGCTTACAGTAGACACAGTCATCGATAACAATTAAAAAGTGAATATGAAAACATTTAAACAGACAGAAAGACAGGGACAGCCCATGTGAAATGATGACAAGGGACTGAGCCCAAATAACAAGAAGGAATCAATCATGTGAGGATTTGGGCAGAATATTCCAAGCAGAGGAAATGGCTCTGGCAGAGGCCTTAACATGAACCTGGCCTGTCTTGGGGCAGGCAGGAGGCCAGGAGGCCAGTAGCTGGGGCAGAGTGAGTGAGGGAAGAGCAGCAGCAAACACAGGCAGGGAGCGACAGAGACTAGATCATGCAAAGCCTTGTAGGCCATGGTCCAGTCTGGGGATTTTATTCTAAATGCAATTGATTGTCTCCAGCTAGTTTTAAGCAGGAGAATGGTAAAAATCAGTTTTGTTTTCAAAAGATGCCTCCGGTTACTGCATTGGAGAATGGGTGATATGGGGGCTGGCCTGGGTGCTGAGGAAGCAGGAAGGGTGAGATGCAGCCTCCTCCACTGGAGGTGCTCAGCATTAAGCCAAGGAGATAATACACAAACAAAGGACCCAGAGGTCAGGGCTACCACAGGGTGCAAGGCACTGTGGGAACACAGAGACAAGAATTAAATCAGACTGGGTGGCATCAGAAAAAGCTTCATAGAGGTGGGTTATGGATACAGAATTGCACCTAGAAAATGAGAGTAGTGGGGCTGGTGTACAGGGAGACAGAGAGGCAGCATGTGGTAGCAGTGGAAAGCATGAACCGGGAGCCAGACAGCCCATGTTCAAATCCCTGCTCTGCTATTTAGAATCTGTGTGGGCTAAGCAAATGTTTACCCTGTGTGCCTCGATGTCCTCAACCTTAAAATGGAGAGGATGACAATCCAAATACTTATTTCAAGGGATTTCTGTGAGAGTTAAACAAGTTAAAATGTATGAAACACTCAGACAGTCTTGGCACTGAGAAGTATATGAGTATGAGTATTGCTAAAAAAAAAAAAAAAAGAAGAAGAAGAAGAAAGAAAAAAAAGGAGGCAAAATGACGTGGGAGAACAGAGAGTACAGGGAGAGAAATGTCAACCAGAGCCCAATTCCGAGGGCCTTGAAACCCAGACCAGAGATGTCCATCTTGCTGTGCAAGCAATCAGGAGCCAACAAATGCTTTTAAGCAGGAAGACAGAGGTGAAGGGTAAGATAAAACCCAAAGGCCCAGAGAGGTCAGGGAACGTAGCCACAGTCATGTAGCCAGTTATTGGTAGGACTCTGTCCTCCGGCTCTCATCCTGATCCAATATCTGTAGGAGGACAAGGGAAGCGTCTATTTTGTTTCACCAGGGAATTCTTAGGGCCTAGAAGAATGCCTTGAACAGTCTCAGTAAATACTTGCAGAATACGTTGCTGAACCAGTCGTCAAATGGGGCAAAACTCTCAAATCCTCGAGAAGGTCAGTGCATTCAGCACAGTGGGGAACAACACTCTGAGTTAAAGAAACCAAACATCTGGAAGCATTGATTTGGGGGGTTTGAACTCTTCCCAACTTCAGATTCCCCCGTGACAAAAGACATCACTGCCTACACTTCTGTACTGCCCCCTCAATCTGCAGCAAGTGCTGCTGCAGAGGGTTCAGAAGCTAATCTTGGTTAAGTGCCTGGAAGATGAGAACCATCTCCAAGATATTCAGTATGGTCATTGCCAATAAAGAGAAAATATATCTCTACATTTACAAGAGGCAGGCTTTTGTGTTCCACAGATACCAGCTATTAGAATTCCTGTCTCTGATGTGTCAGGAAGCTCTGACAGCCAGGAAGGCAAGTAGGATCTTGCAGTTCAAGCAGTAGATGGCAAGAAACTGAAAGGAACTCAGCTCTACCTGTCCTGTTGTGCCGCCTTTTCAGAGCAGGGCATGGGACTAGGCACTTTTCCAAGTCTCATTATTTCTCTGAGTTTCAAGTTCATCATCTGTAAAATGGGGATAATATTGCTGGGCCTTACTGAGTCATTTTGCTAACTAATAGACACATGGCAAGTGCTCAAAAATGTGCTTTTGATTTGTGCCAGCAACCCTGTGGGTTAAGGGTTGGCTTCCCACTTCCCCAATGTGGAAAGTGAAGCCCAGGGAATGGCTTATTGATTCCCCAGTAGTCATTGAGCACCTGTTATGGCCAAAGGCTGTGTTAGGAGCTGAAGAGACAGTGAAGAAGATAGTCAAGGTCCATGCCTTCAGGGAGCTCACTTTCTAATGAGGAGACAGAAAACAAGCAAGTAAGCAAATGAAATTATCTCACCAAGTCATATAAATGCTTGGAAGGACATAAGAGAGAGTGGGGCTTACTTAAATCAGGTGGCCAGGGAAGACTTCCAGGAAGAGGTATTGAAGCTAACATCTGAATGAAGAGGAGAAGCCAGCTATGGGACCAGGAACCAAGCAGAAGGGACCCAACTGCAGAGGACTTGGGGCAGAAACAAGCCTGACAAGATCAGAAGAGAGAAACAGAGTGAGCAAGGTGGAGGGGTGGTAGTTGGTGAGGGCAGAGAGGCTGCAGGGTTCAGGTCAGGCAGTGCTATGTGGAGTCTCTGTGAGGCAGAAGGGTAGCAAAAATCTAAATGAAGCCAGTAAGGGGCTAGATGGGGTGAAGCCCACGTTAGAGTGATCTCTGGCCCTCCTTCAGATCCATAGTCCCTGCTGCCATCTCTAGAGCAGGTGAGCCAAAGGGCAGGCCAAATGTAGCATCTGCAGGGTTCACCTGCTGGGAAATAAATCCATTGGTGGCTGGCTGCCGTGTGGGCACCACAGTGCCTCTCAGACAGCACCTAATGCCAAGAGGCTGCAGGAGGAAGGAGAAGACATAAGACCACCAGGACTTGGGTAAGGTTGAGAAGAGAGGCACCTACATCAGGTGCAAACTTGAAGAGGGTGCTAAAAAAGACAGTCATAAAGATAAACTACATTTTATGCAATTTTTTATTTTTTTGCAAAAGAGTCTCATTCTGTTGTCCCAGTAGAGTGCTGTGGCCTCACACCTCACAGCAACCTCAAACTCTTGGGCTTGAGCAATCCTCTTGCCTCAGCTTCCTGAGTAGCTGGGACTATTGGCATGTGCCACAACACCCGGTTGGTTTTTCTATTTTTGTAGAGAGTCTCACTTTTGCTCAGGCTGGTCTTGAACTCCTGAGCTCAAGCAATCCACCTGCCTCAACTTCCCGGAGTGCTGGGATTATAGACTTGAGCCACCACGCCCAGTCTATGTAATTTTTTTAAAAAACAAAATTAATGTAAAAAATATCCAGATGAATAAAATACCAAATTGTAAATAAGAGTAGGATGTGAAAGAGCAGGGATTAGGTGAGGAAAGGGAACCGAGTTGCATTTATACAGGATCTAATCTTTGCCCTCAGACATTTGCTCAAGTACAAGGACACTGCCTAGGCCAAGGCTCTGTTCCCACTAGGAGCAGCAGCGGCAGCGAATCTCTTTATGATGAACTAAAAACGAAAACTTGTTTCTGGTAGGGGCCTCAGAGACCACTGCCTGCCTTGGCTGTAGAGACAGAAGGCCAGATCAGGGACCACACACTATGGCCGTGACACTGAGCCTGTGTAGTGTCAGGCTGGCCTAGGCCCAGACCACCCCTTGTCTGCTGTGGGACCCTGATGAAGGTGCACTTTCCTTCAAGCTTCAATTCCCCCATCTGTGAACTCGAGGATAATAAAAGACCTAGCCCCCAGGATTTCAAAGATAATGTTTGAAGTTCTCTAGAACATGACTTTTCAAAGTGTGGTCTATAGCACAGCAGCATCAGCAACACCTGGGAGTTTATTCAAAATGCAGAATCCCAGGCTGGGTGTGGTGGCTCGCCCCTGTAATCCTAGCACCTTGGGAGACCAAGGCAGGAGGATCTCTTGAGGCCAGGAGTTTGAGACTAGCCTGGGAAACACAGTGAGACCCTGTCGCAAAAAAAGAAAAGAAAAAAAAAAAACTAAAGAAAACAAAAAGAAAAGGCAATGCAGTGTCTCAGCCACATCTCAGACTTACTGAATCAGAACCTGCATTTTAACAAGACGCCCCAGTGACTGGCACATACGTTAAAGTCTGAGAAGCCCGTTGGCTCTTGGCATATAAGAACTGCTCATTAAATGTTAGTGCTACTCTCCTGCCCACTAAACTCTCAGTTAGAGTCTGACTCAGGCAAGAGGAAAAACCCAAAATATAAAAAAGAATTCCTGAGATGGACACTTCATTAAATTTTAAATGTGCAAGTTTTAAAGCCAGGGAGCCTGGCGGAATTCTTTCTATACTTAACCACGTGGCCCCTCCACTCTGTTCATATGTAAAATGAGAATAATAATTACAGGTACTGCTTATGGTTGTTGTGAAGGGGTAAAGTGAGATAATATTAGGAAAACACTCAGCACAGCACTCAGTACCTAACAGTTATTGGATAAACTCTTGCTGTAATAAGCTGTGACTGAATACAGACCATGTAATGACATGAAATAGATAACGTTTGCTAGCTCTTTGCCAGTTTATACTATTTTAACTGACTCTCATAACTCTTTGGATAAGATAGTAGGAGGTATATCCATTTTTCAGAGAAAAAAGTCTAGACTTGAGGATAAAGTGATGTGTCCAAGTTAGCTAGGATTTAAATCTCTGGGGTCTGACACTAAAATCTGTTGTCAGCAACAGAGCACCTGACCAGTAACCATGGAAAATACCAAAAATGGAATAAGACAACATTAGACTCTAAATGGAATTTTCCACCCTTCTTATTTTACAAAAATGGAAAACTGAGGCCCATGGAAGGGAAGAGAAGTGTCCAGGGTCACTCAGACAGAGCATTGGCCTTGGGGTGGGAACCTAACTTGCAAGGCTCCCAGTACAGAGTCCCAGAATCCACCCCCCCCACCCCCCCTACCCCGTGATTGGTCAGTCTCCATCTGATGAGCCAGGAGTGCAGGGTGGCCTTGAGCTGGTTCCCCTGCGTAGCTCTAGTGATCTAGTGTCCCACTCCGCCTTCTCTACTGGCCCAATCAGAAGAAGAGCTGGCACTGCCAATGGGAGGGCTCAAGGTTGCTAGGACACAGACTGGGGGCAGCAGGTGGTAGGGAGGCCTTTGCAGGGGCTACATCTAGGACCCACACAGTAATTTTCTTGGAGGCTGGAAGTGGAACTTCATCTCTGCAGGGTAGATCAGCCAATAGGAAGGGTGACTCAGGGCCACAGACTCTGTCATGGCACCACTGTACATGCCACCCAAACCAGCAGGCCAAGTCCAGTTCTCCCTCAATGCCACAGCTCATTGAGCAGTAAGCCCTGCCACCTACTCCTCCTGTCCTTGCCAGCCCTGGGCCACTGCCTGAGCACCCTTCCCTGTCCATAGTGTGGGAGGAGCATCCCAGCATTGAGTGCGTCCCCACTGCCCCAGGATGGAAGCTGAGCCCTGCAGTCGCTCCCCATTACCCTCACAGTGAAAGCCAAGCCACTCGTAAAGGCCCCTTGTAAATTGGTTTTGACAACTGGCAAGCTCCAGCAAGACACAGTCCCCCAAGTTGCCTGAGGAGGCCATGCTCTACCACCCCCTCAGGGTCTGTGCAGATGATGCTCCTTCTACCCGGTGAGCCCTTCCTGCTCCTCTGTCCACCTGGCCTCCTCTAAGCCTCAGCTCCAGACTCACCTTTCCAGAGGAGCCCTCCGAGCTGCTCCTGCAGAATGAGACACCTCTAACAAACCTGCCTGAGAGTGTTGGAGTGGGTGTCGCATTGTATTTTAACTCTCTAATTTCCTGTTTGTGTCCCCATTAAGCTGTGAGCTTTTCATGTGTCACTGCTAAGAGTAAGATGAGAGCTCTGGGTTCCAGCTGTGCAAGATCAAGACCTGTGTGAGCCTTCTTGCCATCCTGTGTGATGGGAATTGTAGCATTGGCCTTGTCAGGCTAACGAGAGTGTTAGAGATGGTGGCTGTGAAGTGCTTGGCGTTGCGCTGTGGTTTTTGTCTATATGAGCAGATCCCAGCACAGAGGCACAGAGTGCTCACTGACAAGTGTGTGCTGAACGAGCCCCTCCCTTGCACAGTGAGGATAACTGCCATGTAAATGGGCTCTTAATAGTGAAGCCCTATTCAAGGGTGAGTTGTGATAATTCTAGGAGTTAACCCTCTTGACTCCCTCCAGTTCTTGGACCTACGTCATCCTGACATATGCTCTGCCCACCCTTCATTCATTGAACAAAGTTTTCTAAGCACCTACTATATGCCAGGTGATGAGTTAGCTGCCTGGGACTCAGCAGGAGATAGCCATTAAATGCTAATTGTGTCACCTGTCTTCCTTTCCTCACCTTTTAAAGGGCAGCCTCTTGACCCTGCACACAGGTGGCTCCACCTGAGGATGGGGAAGCTGCTATTTGCTCCCAGATGCTCATTCCCTAGGCAGAGCTTAGGCATCACACACTCCCTCTCCACCTCTCACCCCAGCCCATTAGTAAACAGTAATATCTGCCCTCTTTCAATCTGTTTGCTAGTTTTAAACTCAAATATTATCAACTTCCTGAGATCAAGGATCATGCATGCCCCTTTTCCCTGCTGTGTCATAGCCATTAATCCATTTAGTTACTCTTCATTCATTCACTCACTCAGCAGATACCTATCAAGTCCAGCTAAGTGCCAGGCTCTAGGGAGACATCTGGGTTCTGAGTAAGCAGAGCAGACATCCTGGGCTCTCAGGGAGCTCCTATGCTAACCGTGGGCCTGGGGGTGTTTGAGTGGTTAGGAGGTTACCATTCCCAGAGTCACTGATCTCAGTTGGAAGCCCAGCTTCACCCCATACTTTCTCTGTGATCTGAGCAAATCCTTCATTCTTCAGAACCTCAGTCCCCACCTCTGCAAACAAGACAATAATATCTGCTTCCGGGAGCCACTGTGAGCAGAACTATGGCTACTGAAAAAAGAGGGGGGAGGAAGTGATAGGTTGCATTGGTGGGGAATGAGGGGACATCGCATCCAGCCAAGAGGGGCCCTGCCTGCAGCAGAGAGCAAGAGCAGGAGAGGAAAGAGACACAATTGTGGGTTCTGATCCTAGCCCCATGCTTGGGAACATGATCATCAACAAATCCTCTCCCCTTTCCACATCTGTATTTTCATCTATAAAATGGGAATGATACATCAATATCACTAACCCTAAGTAGTAAGTAAAAGCAAATTCAGCAAACTTGTCAAGCAATGCTCAGTCAGCAAAAATTTACTAGGTACCTACATTCTGTCAGGTCTTGTGCAAGGCTCTGGAAACAAAGTCACATAGGAGCCAAGCTGTGCCTTTTAAGGAATGCTTTGTGCCCCCAGAATAAAGCGGAGAGAGGTGATTAAACTTTGAGGGGCTACAATGTAATAGGCATCTTCGCAGACATGCTCTCATTTACTCATTTAGCAAAACATCAATAATAATAATAGCACTAGTATAGCACCTAATGTATGAGGTTGGTACCACCAGAGGCCCCATTTTACAGCTGAGGAAACTGAGGCTCAGAGAGATGTAATAGATGTCTCCAAAGCCAGAATTAAAAACCAGATATGATATACAATAAATCCTGTCCATTTATACCAATAAAAAATCAGATTTAGTCAGAAAACTCTATGATTAATGGTACAGGAAGTGGGTGCCTAAACCAGCCAATGAGACGGCGAATGCTGCCAGTTTAGGTGATGTGGGGCCAGGAGTTGGGTCTGAGGCCAGATGCGGCCCCCTCCTGCTCAGCCCTTTTTTGCAACCAAGTGAAGCAATGGCAGCCTTGGGAGAGGTGAGGGCATGGCCTCACTGGGGCCTATGGCTCCATGCCTACTTGGGAAACCAATTCCCCCACAAGCTTTCTGCTCAGCCCTCAGCATCCTCTCTCCTCCTGCAGGAAGTTGTGTGTCTCTGACATGCCATCTGCTCATCTCAGTGACTGAAGGCTCTTGCATCCCAACTCTGCCAGGAAGCAAAGGTAAGAGGACTGCTCAGCACTCACCCATGGGTGGTATCAGGCGCCCCTGCCCCCAGAGGCCTGATGAAGGGGGTCCTGATGATATTTCTCTCTGTCATCACCAAGAATATTCCTAAGTTGGACTGAGGTGATCAACTGGCAGTGTGGTGAAATGGCGTCAGCTTATGTTTTCAGAGCCATTTACAACAGACGAGCATTTTCCTGTGCCTTATCTTATTCAATGCTCCCAGCAAAAAAACTGAGGTGGGTCTCATTATCCCTAGAAAATGATGAGGAAATTGAAGCTCAGAGACAGGAAAGAACTTGCCCAAAGACACACAGGTGGTAGAATCTGAATTCTGACCTATTTTTTTCTGTATCCCACTGGCCCCTGCACATTGTAGGTATTTGGTCCATGTTTGACGAATGAATGAGTGAATTGATGAGCTGCCCAAGATGAAAGGCAGGGCAGGACTGGGCTAGAACTTGACTCTCTTGTCACTGTCATGTTCCTTCTGCTGAACAGCAGCTCCCTGCATTGATGAACTCAGCATGCCCCCTTCCCCACCTCCAGGAGTCCAACATCTTGTCAGTGGAGTAGTCAATCGACCTCACCTCCTCTTCCAGGTGGTCGGCCAAGCTCAATCACACCCAGTGTCCCCTCCATCCACATTGCCTCTTCCCCACCACCCACTACCAGTAATCCAGCGTGCATAGTTGTAAACTTGTTTCTTTAAATAAACAGTCTTGAGTTTCATACCAAATAGTCTCTTAAGAGGAGGAACGTCTCCAGGCCACCTCATATTTAGCATACAGTGAGCCACATATTTGCACAGAGAGAGTGTGTGTGGATGTAGAGATCGCCCGATCGCTATAGATATCGTTGCTCATCCAGATGGGAGCTATTTATGACGCTGAGTCATTCGCAGTGAATGTCACTGAGGGATTCCAGGCTGGGCTCTGAGCCCCAGCACCATAGACCTCATGGCTTTCTGCATCATCTTCACTGCTCACAAACAAGGGAGGGGGTCCCCCATCACAAGGTAGGGACAGAAGGGGACACTTTGGCCACAGGAAAGGGAGACTTCCTGGTAACTCCTGCCTTTTTCAAGTCGTTGTCCTCTATCCAGGGCACTAAAGCTTACTGATCATCTTGTCTAATTCTTTATTTCGTATGATTAAAAACTGAGACTCAGGGAGGGGAAGGGACTTGCACAGTCACAGAGCATCAGGGGCAAAGCTGGCCTTAGAGCTCAAATCTGGGACTCTTTCCACCCTCCCAGAAACTTTCTTTAATTTCACCTCCAACGTCTTGGCATTTCCACCTCCCAGGAGCTTCCTGTCCTCTGCAAACCTGGAGATGTCCCTGAGCACTTCCATCTTTGGGCTCCTCCAGGACAGGAGCTAAATCCTGTTTGTTTTGGTGCCTTTCCAGTCCCCATGCTTCATGTAAGACATGAACACACTGGGTGCTCTATGCATGTTATATAAGACCAAAACCACCAGGACTAATCCTGGGGAACCCTGGTTCTCCATTTGAAAAAGCACCCGCTTATCCCCACCCTCTCCTCCCCACCCTCTCCTCCTTGTCTCTGAGCCCGTTCCCTATCCAAGCAAAAATAGACTCCCTCCCACTCACTACCCACCTCTGCCCAATTCTATAATGAATCAATTTTATTAATAGGCTTCAGAATAGAAACTTGAAAGAGGCTTTTTGTAGAAGTCCCCCTTTATCTGTCTATATAGTTCACATATCAAAGAATTCTAATAAGCTGGTCAGGTAGGATTTGGCCTTATTCATCCATCCTTCTCCCTCCACACAGAATGTATTTATTTAAGCATTCAGCGATCTCTATCCTTATAGATCCTTTTCAATTGTTCTAAGAGGCAGTGGATGAGATGGAAGGAGCAAGGGCTTTAGGATTAGGGCTAGGTTAAATTCTAGCTGGTTCTGAGTCCACACCAATTGTGGTGAGAACTAAATGAGACAATGTCTGTTAGGTGGCTGGCAGATAGTGCTTGATACAGGTTTGTGAATAAAACAACAAATGAATGAATGAGTGGCTCAGGACCCACATGAAATAGATCCTAAAGGGTGGGAGACCAACTGGTTCTGCAATCTGAGGTCTTAAGGTCATACAACTCTCAGAACATGGTTTGAAAAGTCTTAGAAGGTAAACCCCAGTGATTAGGCTGCTGGTGGCCTGTCTGTAGGCCAGGAAAGAGGGTTCTTCCTCAAGCCATTTTTTTCAAGGGATTTCTTCAGCTCAGAAAAAATTTGAGTCTTGAATCCAGGTTCAAAAGAGAAAACACCTTGGGAGTCAACATTGTTAACTGTTGGATTCTGCCTTCCCTCTAACTGTTGCATTCAGGCTTCCCTCAAAGCTTGGCTCAGGGCAGCACGGAATAAGTAGAGAATCCAGCAGTAAGTCTGCAGGGAGGGAAGTTGAGGTGAACTGAGTTAAGTTGACTGATTTAGGTTGGCCTAAGTAAAGTTGACCTGAGTTGACTTGGCTTGAATTGCCTAAAGTTGCTTTGAGTTTACTAATGGACCCAACTCTCACACCCACCAAAAGAGAAGCTTCCTGGCACTTGGCTTCGCCAAACCAGGTGTCACCACACAGAGAAGCCTCCACAGGTGATATTCTGGGGATGTTATTGGGCCTTCCAAAGATGGAGGCATCTCAGAGAGGACCAGGGCCATAGTCAAGATTGAGGGAACAGATGGCAGTCTTGGCTTGGTCAGGGGGCACCACAAGGCTAAATGTCCCTTAGGTAGCATCAAAATTTATTGAAACTCTGCCAAGATCTTTCCATACTTTCAAAGCAATTGATATCTGTCTTCTTGGTATAGAAAAACCCTTTTGTGTGGGGGGTACTCAACGTCAGTGGGAGGATGGTCTCTGGGATGGAGGGTCACATAGCCTGAGCATTGAGGACAGAAGACAGGTTGAGGCCAGGAGCCTGGAAGAGCTTCCTACTGCAGATGCTGGGACCATTATAAATCTGTCCTCCTGTTGGAGTGAGGTATGATTCTTATATCAGGCAGTGTTTGCTGAAGGGAATAGTAACCCAGAAACCACAGTAGGAAATCAGGCAAGACCTTTGTCCTCACAATGTGAAGGGCAGTTGGCACTGCTGGGGCCCCTGGGCTGGTCTCCTCCCAGGCACTGCTCACCATAGGACATAACCAGGCACTTGAGGGAGACAGAAGTGGGAAGACCGATGTGCTCCAGGTGAGCAGGCGCTGTTCAAACCTTTATTGCACTTAGCCACCTCTGTACCTGCCTCCTGCACTGGTCTTGGAACCGTCAATGGAAACGCATACTATTTCTCAAAGGTGCCCTTTGTACCCTCCAAAAACCTGTATACATATTAGATATCAGTGTTAGATGAATGAATAATCAGAGTAAGGCTTAGAAAACCAGTGGAAGATTTCATGATAGCAAGATGGAAAATTCCAAGATTTCAAGATGGCCAAGGTCCAAGGTGTAGATGCTAAGCCAAAAAAAAAAAAAAGAAAAATAGCATAGACCCAGAAGTTGCCCCTCAGGAGTCTGGCTCACAGGGAAAATTGTACTAAATGGAGTCAAGAGACAGGGTGGTGTAGTGTGGATTTAAAATAATGCTCCAATGATCAAAAATTATTTTACAACAAAGACATTTGCACCAGAATATTTATTGTAGCCCAATTCATAATAGTCAAGCCCAAGTGCCCACTGACCCATGAATGGATTAACAAATTGTGGTATATGTACACCATGGAATACTATGCAGCAATAAAAAATATGGAGACTTCACATCTTTTATGTTTACCTGTAAGGAGCTAGAACATATTCTTCTTAGTAAAGTATCTCAAGAATGGAAAAAAAAAGTATCCAATGTACTCAATACAACTATGAAATCAATATATAATCACCTACATACTCATATGAATGGCAAAACTTAACTGTAGAAAGTAGAAGGGAAGAGGAGAGAGAGGGGAGGGGAGGGGGGATACAGGACGAGGGAGGGTATTCGGGGGGGACCTCCCCTAATGTCCATGATGCAATGGTACATTTCAAAACTATTAAGAAATGAGTATAATTGTGATGGATGTGTTAGTTCAATGTAAGCATTTCATATTGTATATTGAAGCAGTACCCTGAACCCCATAAATGCATCAATGTATAAAGTTATGATTTAATTAAAAAAAATAAATATTTAAAAATGCTCCTCAGAGCCCCAGGTTTCTGAGAAGTGTCCCTAGGGGTCATTATAGGATGAGTTTGGTGAAGGAAAGGCCCTAAAGAAGCAGCTCTGGGTCCCCCAACCCCCATTTCAATCACAAAAGCTCAGCTTTTATCCATTTCACATATTGGATTTCTACATGTATTTTCTTTCTTTTTTTTTTATTATAGATAAAAATATGCACCATAGATGTGGCCCGACATTTCTTAAGGATTCTTTTGAGTTAAAAAATTCATTTGGAAAGCACTGGTGTTGAAAGAGCTTAGGAATTTGCAGGTATACAGTTTGGATTCACAGCTCAGCTCTACCCTTTCCACCTACAGGACTTTGACAAGTAACCCTTTGAGCCTCCACATTCTTACCTAGAAACTTGCCTCTCAGGGAGGTGTGAGCATTAGTTAAGATGCTACAGTGTTTTCCAGATGCAGCATGAGTGTGATTGATGTTGTGTAAGATGACTTTAGGTGGCATATGGATGAACATCTATTATTTTAATAGCTCACAATTGATGCATGTTAGAAATATATAACCAGCAAGCAAAACTCTATGATTTATGAAAATAATATAGCATTTCCTTTGAAAATAAAATTGTGTGCCTTTTTTACAAAGGTGAATTGATTTAAAGAGAAACATTAAGTGCATAATACTGATAGCGTAGAAAGAAATCACAAGGGGGGCACATGAATGACTGAAATTTGGAGGAACTTGAGATAATTTATGTAAAACACCTATCATAGTGCCTGTTACTTGGGAAGGGCTCAAAATATGAGTTCTTAGATCCTTTCCTTTATGTTAACTCCCTGGGGCGAACTTGGAACCAAGTTCGTCCCAGGGGACAGAAATTCCAGGCAGCCTGGAATACAGTGTGTGGTGGGCACAGGGCAGCAGCCGTGGATTATGTGGGTAGCAGTGGCCAAGTGTAGCCAGGGAGTTACCCACAGGCTCTCACAACAGACAGAGGTGCACACAAAGTGAGCACACACCGTCAGTGGCCCATGAAAAAAATTTCAAGAGTTATTCAGGCACCAGTTAAATACCATGGGGAGAGAGTTACTGCTTTTTTGGCTAGTTACATTAAGAAGAAAGTGTCAACTAGATGTTAGCCTCTACTTTAACACCTCTCTAGCACAAGATCTAGTTGATCTTCAAGCTCAGCCTTCAGCTGTCAACAGTGTCTAGCTGGAATTGAACAACAATGTCTCATTTTCCATGTATTTATTTCTTACCATTGCCTTCCATTTATAGAACATGATACCAGTTTCCCTTTGATGAGAGTAATCTCATAGTACCTTTCAAATATATGTATCAAAGGTTAAAAAGTGAATCTATAACTTGTAAGTATCAAGTGAAAACAGTACAAGTGAGATGTACTCCAGGAGAAAAGATAGAGGTGGTCTGTGACTGAGGAAAGAGCTAACCTGGCAAAGACTCTGGTTCAGTGGCTCTGGAGCTCATGCTGGGCCCAGAAACGGGGATGTCTGCAGGCCCAGCCACGGCCTCTGGAACAGGCCTGAGGAGGGCAAAGGAAGCTCCGTCCTAAGGACAAACAAGATTGCTGAGCAGGTGACCCAGAGCCTTCTGACTCAGCTGGAAATCCAGAGACCAGGACAGTTGTCTGCTGGCAGTACGTTCAGGGCTGCACAGGTACCTGGTTCCTGGCAAGGCTGGGTGTGGAAAGAATGATGCAGAAGCCCTACCAGAGGGGAGGAAGGAGCTGAGGCTCAAAAGGAGGCACCTGCTACTGGCTTGGAGTTCAGGGGAGTCAGGAGTGAACTCAGAGAGTTCGTGTCAGTCTTTGAGAGGTGCCGTCTGTGAGTGAGGGTGTGTTGAGAGCAAGCAATAGAAACTAACTACGACATTCAAACAGAAAAGAGCATTCCTGAGAGGTTTTCAGATAGCACCCAGAATCAAAGAGAAAAGTGGCATTGGGCCCAGGAAAGGACGGAAAGCAGAGCAGCACAAGGGGTCTAGAAACAGTACCCGAGGCTAGTTTTGCTGAGGTCCCACTCAGGGCTGCCTCCAACACGGCTGCTTTTTTCTCCTTGCATCACTCTGCTCGTGATTCACGGCCCCGGGAGGCAGACAGCATGGCTGGCTGGGGTCCCGTGTCCTCCTCTTGGCCAGCAGGAAGCATGGAGGCTTGACTGGACTGCCTCCAAGACTGAGCACTAAGGAAGGGGTGGTTCCCAAAAAGAAAATCAAGGGTTGTTACCAAAAGGAGGGATAATGGATTCTGGGTGGCCCAAACCAGCACATGTCTGCCTGAGTAGCCAAGGGAGTACCAGGCACTGTGGTCCCCTGGGCCTGACGCTGGGACAATCCCTGGGGCTTCTTTTCTCCTGCTCTGAATGGACCACAGTCACTATGATCTGGGACCAGTGGTCACCATATGGCAGGGCCCCCTCAGCCTCCCAGAGAGGGCCTCCTGGATCCTCCACTGCACTGGGAGCCACACAAAAACTAAGGTGCTTAGACAAACCTGGTCCTTAGACCCAGGGCTGAAAAGGAGCCACTGTGCTGAGGAAATGTAATGAGAATTGACATACTCAGTGAGTGCAAACCTAACCCTCTGCAGAGCTGGCAGGGAGCAAGGGCACCAGGGAACAGACATGCCAGCCTGCAGGGGCAGCCCCTGTGCAACACCAGGAGCGAGGCCCCAGTGTTGACGGGTAGACCCGTCATGATATTTGTAAGTGGAGGCCCAAATCCAGATTTATATGTGAAACTCCTTATGTTTAAAGATCATCAATAAACAGAAAAAACATAAAATATTGTGCTGACCAACTAATGTGTACCACCAGTTTGTGACCATGGGATTAACTTTTCTTCATCTCCTGCAACTCAGCTGAGACAACTTCCTCCAGGAAGCCTTCTGTGACTTTCCCTCCCTCTGCCTTGCCTTCCTTTATCTGGATGGCCATGGACTCCATAGTTCTCCCTATCACAGCACTGACCCCCTGTATTGCTTGGAGGCAGTCTGACGTTCATTTGCTTTGGTCCGCCACTCTTTGTGAGCTCCCAGAGGGCATGCACCGTGTCTTGTTATATCTCTGCACTGCTCGGGGCCTAACACATCAGAGCAGCTGATGGAAGGGGCACTGATGGAAGGGGCTGTGTGGACTGCATGTGTCCAAGTAGGGTGAGTTACACGGAGGCAACAAGTTGATCCTGAGATCTCTGTGGCTTAATACAACAAAGGTTGTTTCTCCCGTATAGGAAGTCTGCTGTGGGGCCAGCAGCCCTCCAGGCAGCTTCCTTCCAAGTGGTGACTCAGGGATCCAGGCTGCCTTACACAGCAGGTGAAGAAAACAAGGGGAGAACTCACACTCTCTCTTAAATACCTCAGCCCAGAGGGAACATTTATTGATTCTTTTCTTAGCCCTTTGGCTGGAGCTAGTCATATGACCTGTCTCACTACAAGGGTGGCTGGAAACATGAGAATTCAGAGTTCATGTCTCTGCAACATGAACCCTGGCCTGCAGCTGGCAGTACTAGTCCCAGAGAGGGCCTACTGGATGGGGGTTCCAGAGGTGGACTTGGGCTACTGGTGGGGCAGAGGCAGCCAGGGCCTGACGTTCACAGATAGCAATGGGATTTCTCATGGTTAGTGCATGGAAGCACTTCTTAATTTGCGTGTTTAGCTCAACACATCCTGATAAGTAGGAAAAGAGCAGGGAGAGAATTTCATTTGCCTGAGCTTTCCACCTTTCCTTATTTATGCAATCAGTAAACACTTGGAAATTAAGATCAAGTTGATGGAAAATAGAGGTCAAATGTCAGTGATCAAACTATTTAGAGAGAAATTGCCACTGAGTCCCCTGACATCTTATGTGAAGCCCATGATGACTCTGAAGTGAATGCAGCTGTTCAAAGAGCTTCTCTTCTATGATCAGGTGCCAAAGCACTCAGAGGTCCTGACCTCCACCTCTCTGTGACCATGGCTGATGGCAAGTCAGTGGGCCCCACTCCAGGGGGCTCCAAGACTGGCCATAGCTTCTTTAGGCTGGGCAGATGTTTCTTTGGGATGGAATCATAGGATCTTAGATGTCTCTAGAAAGAACATAAGCTGAGGAACCAGAAATATCCACATTCAAATTCCGGCTCTTTTCTAGTAAGTCAAATTCTTAGCAAGACCTCTCGCTTCTCTGAGTTTTAGTTTCATTATCTCTAAAATAGGGACAAAGATAACATCTTCCTCCCAGAACATTGTGCAAAGTCTTTGAGTTTATGCATTTAAAGGGGCCGGGGCACAGTAGAACCTCAATTGATGTCTTTTTTTTTTTTTTTTGTCTTTTCCCCATTGGGGTTGGGAGAACTGAGTCTAACGTCTCACCAATAGCACCACTGACTGCAGTGAGTCAAATCCCATCTGCATACCTCTGATGACAAGAAGCTCACTACTCCTTTGACCACTCAAGCATCCTGCTCCAAGTTTGAATGACTCCCATGATGTTTGTGATGAGAGGGACTGATGCCCTTAGGAACTAGGGTTGAGGGGAGGGTCTTCACCTGACTCCTACATCTGGCTGACTAATCACTACCTTAGTCCTCAGAAGTTGTCCCTGAGAACTGGGTGTGTTGAAAAGAAGAGGGTGAGCAGAACAGGGTAGGGAAATGTGTATTCATTTCTGATTCACAACAGAAAACAAAGAAATCATCATATACAGGATCAGAACTGGAAAGATTTATACACCAGAGAAGAGAAATCTCTGGAAGACTGCCATAAGACTATGATGGAGGTTCAACCTGGGATTAAATGTGGGGGGAAAATAGGAGCCTAAAATAAGAAGAAGCTGTCTTTCATTCATTCTGCAAACATTTACTCTTTGTCTACCATGCCAGGCCCCATACTGAGCACAGGGACAGAGAAATACATCACTTGCAGGCCTTGATCTTGCGGGGAAGGAACAGGCATGTAGATAACATTAAAGCCATATGGGGATCGCTAAGATAAAGGAGTGTGTGGTGGGGTCTGTCGGTTCAGAGGAGGGGTAGCTGGCCCACCTTGGGAGGGAAAGGATGAGGAGGCAGACAAGAGTGGGGAGAGAGGGGATGCCAGGCAGGAGGGCACCACAGGCAAAGACATATAGGTGGGAAGCAGCCTGGTGTGTAAAGACCCCACCCACTGTGGGTTAGCAGGGGATCTTGAATGACAGCCACAGAGCTGGGACCCTGTCCCAGGCTAGGATGAAGCCCTGGGAGAATGAGTTGTTTATTGCTTTTGTCTTTTCAGAAAAATTTATTGTAATATAACCTACATCCATAAAGTGCTCATACCATATGTTTACGGCTCAATGAATGTTCACAAAGTGAATATAATCACATGACCTGCCCTAGCTCAAGACACAGAAACTGACCAGCATCAGGAAGCCGCCTTTACTCCCCTTCCCAATCCCCATCTAGACTCCTTAAACCCCACAGCTGCTGTTTGCCCTCACAGGTCCTGACTTCTAACCCCATAGATTAGTGGCTTGTTTTTGAACTTTTTATAAGGGAAAGCATGCCGTATTGGACTTGGTGTTTTTCTTCATGCACTCACTGTGGTGTTAGAGATTCTTTCATGCTGTTCTGCTTGGCTATAATTTATTCTCATTACATTACATCATCATATGACTATACAAAAAGGTAGTCATCCCTTCTAGTGTTGATAGCCACTGGGTTGCTTTCAGCTTGAGGCGCTTAGGAGGGCTGCCACGAAGAGTCGTGTGCATGTCTTTAGATGCACATGGATGCACATTTCCAGGGGCTTGTGTCCAGTCCAGTCACTGCATCATAGGAGATGCTGGTTCTGTTCTGGCAAATACTGTTCAAATTTTTTCCAAAATTATAGGAGCAATTTATACTCCCTACTGTATTGCATAGAAGTTCCAGTAGCTACAAACCCTCACCAAAATATGCCACCTCCCATCTTTTCCATTTTAGCCATTCTGGTGAAAAGGGCTATAATTTGCCCTTCTCCAATGGCTAGTGAGGTTGAACCCCTCTTTGGGTGCTCACTGGGCATTGGAACGTCCTCTTCCATGAACTGTCTAGTGAAGGCCCTGGAAGGGGGATGTGGAGGACAAGGTCCACAGTTCATTTTAGAAAGTCATCCTGGGCGGCCAAGTGAGATGACTGGGATTGTGGAAGCAGGTGCCCTGGACCCTCTGGCTAGTACCAGTGACATCTCTCTTAGAGATGTCCACCAAGCCAGGGCTTCCTCTGCGTCATCCACCTCCTTAAGCCCCCACAGCTGCTGTTTGTCCTCACAGGTCAGAATTGCTTGTTAGCATGTCACAGATGAGGTAGTTCAGTCCAGAGAGGGAAATGACTCGCCCAAGTTCTCTCAGATGGGGATAGGCGTGGAGTCTGAGAGCAGAGTCTCAGGCTCTGGGTTTGTTTCTTCCCAATCTCGGACCAGACTGGGCAGTCCCAGGAAGGAGTCAAACAGAAGGAGACAGGAAAGCAAAGAAGCAGCTGCAAGAATGTCTATTGAACTTCTTATTTTGCAAAGAAGAGCATTCTCCCTTTCTTTCCTCCCCTCTTTTGCTCCCTTCCCTCCCTGCTCCCCTTCCCCTTTTCTGCCCCCTTCCTCCCTCTCTTCCCTTCCCTATCTCCACATCATACCAAAAGGCCCAGCAGAGGTGAGCAACCTGCAGAAGCTCAGTGCCCCCAGCCCTGACACCATGTTGGATGCCCAGTGATGTGAAGGCAGGAGTCAGCCCCACATGTGTTAGATCCTGTCTCTGCCACCACACCCCCTCTGGCCCAGGACTGGTCACTTTACCTCCCTGAGCCTTAGGCTCCTCATCTGTTTCAACAGTCCCTTCCCCAGAGTCTTGTGGAGAGAGGTGAGTGAGATACAACTGTAGGGGTCCCCAGCAGTGTGGCTGGCATGAGGCAGCCCTTAGTTTACTTGACACACTCATTCTCCCACCCGGAACACTGCTAGGACTGGTGGGCTCCCTGTCCCTCCTAGGGCTTGGTCCTTGACTCCCTCCTGCCTGAGGGCTGGGATCAGCATCCTGGTGCCCCACGCAGCTGCAACGGGCCACTAGCAGGTCCTCACTGCTTGAGAGCAGGTGTGGTGGGCTAAGCACAGCATTCCACCCCCTGGACTCATTTCCCAGAAGCTGCCTGCACTTGGGCTGACAGCCACACAAATGAGGTCCAGAAGGGCCTTTCCTCTCTCAGGGCCCAGGCACCTTTATTTCGGGAGCCTTGATTGGTAAAGTGCTTCGTTAACACCACCTCCAAGCAGCACCCCCACCCTACCACACACACCCTGTGCTTTATCACCTGTCACCCATCCTTCCTTTCAATCTGCTCAGCATTCGGGGAGCACTTCTAAGCACTGCTGCTAGGCACCAGGAAGTCACAGGACCCTGTCTTCCTGGAGTTTCCTCTCCATAGAACAAGACAGAACATAAGTGAGCAGATGGTACAATGAATAGGATGACCTTGAATTATGCTCAAGGCCATGGAAGTGGTAGGGAAAGCTGTGACTGCGGTTGACCTCAGTCCTAGAGGGGAACTCTAGGAACTCATGACCTGGGAGGATATGAGCTTCTCTGGTTTGGGCTCCAAGGTCCCCCTGACAGACTCCCGGTTGGAGGGTCCCAGGACTTGGCCTTCCTGATCCTAGCTATCCATAGGAACATTTCCCTGGTCCACCAGCTTCTCTCTGCCCACCCCATAGGGTTTCTTCCTCCCTACTCTACTAGATTCTGAGCAAGCAGAGTCCTTTCCAGACGTTTCCCCCACAAAACAGTTGGGACAACGGCAACTAACCAGATCCCAGACAAGACTTCAGACCCTCTCAGGTTTCTGCACCCGGCACTCTGCCTTGGTCTCTTCTTCCTAGGTCCCTGCTTTCCCTCTGTCCCTCACCCTCTTCCTCACTTGATTTCTCTGTCTCATCTCGATTTTCCTCTATCTTCCTGCTACTCTAATTCCCATGCTAAATTTACTTATCTGGACATGAACTTCTTCAAATAAATATTTTTTTTAAAGAGATTTATTGAGCCCCTACTGGGTGCTGGCATGAGGTAAGGAGCTTGGGTCTAATGAAAGATGAGTAAGGCTCGGACTTCCCTGGAAGAGAGATGAGTCACAGCCCAAACAAGTGAAATGGGGAGGCTAAAGGTGGCTAGTGTCATAAAGAAGACACTGGGGCTGCAGAGAACCCGGGGGGGGGGGGGTCCTGGGGCTTCATGGAGGAGGTGACGTGTTTAGTCAGACCTTGAAACGAGGTCGTGCAATGCAACGTGGGTTGACTGTGGGGTGATCTCCAATGGACCGTTGCTCAAAGCCCAGCTCACTTGGCCGAAACTAAGGAAACTGAATGTTATCTTTGTTCCCCTTTTCAGTTCTGTGATTCCAACTCATTCTCTTACAAATTTCACCGTCTTCTGCTTCTTTCTTCTTTCATCCATGCTGGCTTCTTCCCGACTGATTCCTTCACAGACCAGAAGACAGTACTTCTGTTCTGAGTTTTGTTCTCAATTTCTTTTTCTTCCGTTCTCTCCCTTAAAATCTAAGTCCTATTCTCCGGTATCCCTCCTTCTTAACCTTCAAGGTGCCCTGAGTAAAATATGGACTTTGGCATCTGACCTGTGTCTGAGTTTGCTGACTCGACTCACTAAGCCTTTATTGCATCCTTGGGAAATGGTTTCCTAGGGCTGTGGTGAAAATCAAAGAAGACAAAGGATGTGGAAATGCTTCCTACTGTTAATAAGACTCTTTACTGTTAATGAAGGCTCTTTAGACTGCAAGTGACAGAAACCAACACAAAATGGCTTAAAGCAAAAAGGGAAAGTCTGATGTTGCTGCCATCAGACACGCCTGGACCCAAGGCTTCCAATGGCTACTTCACAACTCCAGCCTTCTGTACCTCTCATCTCTGCTCCCCTCCTGGTCAGCGTCACTCCCAGGCAGCCTCTCTCCTTAGAGTGTGACCACAGCCACCACCTGTGTTCTACCAGCTGAGAAACTCCAGTGGAAATAGGGCACCCATTCATAATGGTTCCAGGGCAGTTCTGGCCCATTCCCGTAGCCAGGCCTGGGCCTCATGCTATTGTCTGGAGCTGGTGCTGATATGATGGTGACCTTCCCTCCTCCTCCCAATTCCGTGAGGACCATGAGCACAGAGGATTAAGTCCTCTCTAGGTCACAGCTATGAGGGGAAGGGAAATTAACCCCCTTGAGCAATAGAGATGGGGAACACAGGAGAGCAGATCAGGCCTTTTTAACTCCAAGTCCCTGCCTCTTCAGAAAGTCTTTTCTGATCCCTCATGGATGTGCTGGGTGCTCCACTCTGTGCTCTTGTGGCACCTTACTCTTTCCTTGTCATCATACTTATCACATGTATTATAATTTTCTATTCACTTGTCTGTCTTCATCACAGTACTTTCAGTATTGGAAAGACAAAGCCAGTCCATCTTCCTGTTGCTGTGCCTCTAATGTCAACCAATGCTAGACTCTTAGCAGACGATAGCTAGATGGAGGAATAGATGAGCAGTGAGATGGATGAATAGATAGATGGGCGGGTGAATGGATGGATGGTAGGATAGATGATGGAGAGGTGAATGAATAAATGAATGCATGGTTGAATGTATAAATATATACATTCATGTATATATTTGTATATAAATGATAGATGTATGATTGGATGGACAGATGGAGGGCTCAATGGATGGATAGATAGGACAAATGGACGAATGATTTGGGAGAAAACTTGTGAAATCAGTTTGGAATGTGCTAAGCCTCAACTGCCTGTGCCCATATAAACAGAGCTATCCCTTAAGCTATTGATAGGTGGACCTGGAATTCAGGAGAGAGGTCTGGGCTGGAAACACAAGTTTGAGAACAATTAACATGGAGACTAGAGACTCTACTGGAGGCCATGGGGGTGGATCCAGATCTGCAGGGAGGGACCAAAGTGGTGCACTTGAGGTCACATAGCAAGTTAGTGGCCTTTGGCCTCAGGCCTGTGTGATGTCAACGCCTGGTTTCATACCCTCATTCTGTGGCAGCCTGGCCAGTACTTGAAGTGGCAGCACAGAGTTAATGTCTCTCCCTCTGCCCACCCTCCCCCTCCTCAAACCACTCAGCCAGAAGGGAGCAGCTGCCTGGGAGGACAGAGAGACAGATTATGTAAACTGTGATTGCCACCCACAGGAGGAGGAGAGTGAATAGGTATTGAAATGCGCTTTCAATAATGCATGTCCTCCTCCGCATAGGCCTGGGGCTTGTGAAGGGGAGAGGAACCTTAAAGGGACCAAGCCTCCCTCCACCCCATCCCTAGTACGATAGGCCCCAAACTGGCTACACAGGTCCTCTGTCCACAACTAGAAAGCACCCTGGCCAGTCACCCTAGGAATTCTCAACCTTTCACTCT
>CAUYPK010119814.1:0-12311 GCA_963574355.1 Loris lydekkerianus
TATGGGGAAAGGGCCAAGGAAGGGGAAGGGAGGGGGGAGGTTTTGGTGGAGGGAGGGTAATGGGTGGGGCCACATCTATGGTGCATGTTAGAATGGGTACAGGTGATTGCACTAATGTACACAGCTATGATTTAACAATAAATAAAATAAAATAAAATAAAAGTAAAAAAAAAGAGTAGATCAGCGCACACATGTGTGTATGCACATGGACACACATGCACGCACATGTGCGCTCATGTGTGCACACACACATGGACATGTGCACATGTACACACGCATGTGCACACACAGAAGACCATGTGGGGACACAAGGAGAAGATGGCCATCTTGAGCCAAGGAGAGAGGCCCTCAAGAAAACCAACCATGCCAACACCTGATCTTAGATTTCTGGCTTCCAGAACCATGAGGAAACAAATTTCTTTATTTAAGCCAGCCAGTCTGTGTCACCTAATTATTTTTAGCAGCCCTAAAAATAAGAAAAGAAACTAACAAAGAAAAAAAAGGGTAGAAGAGTTAGAGAAAGAGAGGAACCCTCAAATGTACTTTGTCCTCATTAAATAAACTTCACAATAATGGATTTCTGGAAAATGCTTTAGAAAAATAATTCTAAACTGTTACACAATTAGTGTTTTGAGTTTATTACCATTGATATAAGTGTTTCGGAAATTGAAGAGGAACAATATGAGAGAGATATCGGGTCAATTCATGAATCCTGGCTAAGGTCCTTTCTTAAGAACAAATTACTAAACAGTGTGCCTGGGAATGACATTGCAGTGGATCTAGATGAGTGAGTGACCTCCTACAATGTGGCCTCCTTAAGGGTCAGTCCCTTCAGCATGTCTACAGTAGAATGTGGACTCAGGACTCAGCTGTCAGTGCTGAGGAATTACTGATCCTCCCAATGATGTCACACTTGAAAATTGACTATTAGTCATAGCAACAATGAAATGTATTCACTTAAAAAAATTTCTGATAACATTTTAGATTCAGCATTATTTCCTCAGCTTGTTCCACGGTAGTGATATTCAGTATCAGACTCGGGTTCTAGAGAAAAAAGAATGTCCCCCAGGAATCTTAGCACTAGGCCAAATTTTGTATGGTAGAACTTTTCATAGTTGACCACCTCCCTACATTGATCTCCTCCTTAAATTGACCCAATTTTATAGATCATACATGCACCACATGTACTCAATCAAAGTTCTTTATGGTGACCACCTCCGTATGCTGATCAGTTTTTTATAGCCCCTTGGGTGGTCATTTTACAGAGGTTCTACTGTATATGGGTATTGGTCAGAAATTTGGGAGAACATTATGGAGGCAGCAGCCAGGACTGAAAAGATGAGTGTGATAAGAGAGAAAAGTGGGTGAGGAGACAAAGACTCACCTTCTCTGTGGGGCATAAAGGGCACAAGAATGGGGCGGACCCTGTGGCTCAGTGGAGTAGGGTGCTGGCCCCATATGCTGGAGGTGGCAGGTTCAAATCCAGCCCTGGCCAAAAACTGCAAAAAAAAAAGGGGGGGGGAGGCACAGGAATGGCATTCATCAATGTATCAGGAATGATGCACAGATAGATGGATATGTGTTTGCCTGGGAAATACCAAGAGACAAAGAGCACTAGGTGGGTGGCAGAAGCTGTGAAGGCAGGGAGGCCCTGAACTGCAGTGGGAGACAAAACACAAGGGATTATGGAGACCTTAAAACCAGGTGTGGCAGCTGGACATTGAGCCCACTAAGGGGACAGACTTGTGGATGTGTGGTAGGGGACAGAATCCAAGAGGGAACACCTAAAGGGCAAGGACGAGTGGACAGTACACATTTATTCTCTTATAGTTCTGGAGATCAGAGTCCAAAATGAGTTTCATGGAGGGATAAGGAAACTTGGCCCCACAAAGGCAGAACCCCCCAGCATCTCACACTGAGTATTTAGGGGACCCCAGGTCTCACGATGCCTTCAGTGAAGGCCGATCTTCCCACTGGTGGCAAGATGGTCCTCGGGGCAGGGAGTATGGGCCCTTGTAAGTCATGGACTTGTGCATGATGAAGGACACTTGGAAGGAATATTTTCAGTTCTGGGGGAGGGAGTGGAGTTCTCACACCATGTCTGTAAAGCATCTTCCAGCCTCAGCCCACCTTCTTTAACAGCCCCTCCATGTGCATCTCCATTTCTATCCTCCAAGAGAACTATATCCATCATGTGTAGTAAGGGGGTCAGAATTACTTTTAAGAAACACCTGTGTCATACACGTATTTTTTCACGAAAGAAACATTCAAATGACTGTAAATCCTAAGAGCCACATACCATTTTCAGAGTCATTTTTGGCCTCTCCACAACTAGCCCACCCTGCATCTGTGTAACAACATCCCTAACTAGTGATGGGATTCAAGTCTATATTTCAGATATGCTAGTTGCTTCCAAATGCCATCACATATAGGCAAAATCCTAGATGACAGTTGAGTGAAAATCTTCTTAGGGGGCACTTTTGATTAAAATTGAAGTGACTAGTCAGTCACTTTAAAGATAAATGTTATTTCTTTCATAAATGTGTAGAAAAATGATCTAAGTAATCATTACTGGGAACACTTTCAGCTGTATGAAAATAATTAAGATGGTTCAAACAGATAAAAACTAAAGGAAACTGGAAACTTTAGGATAAAACACAATTTCTAGTGTAGTAAATATAAATAATAAACATGTGACTAGCACAACAATAGAATTATTTCTGATATTTGTGCCATTATTTGGTTTGCCAGCTATCATACCAAGTATTAAAATTCATAGTAAAAAACATAACTTTTAAAAATGTGTTATTTTTGAGTTATTTAATTTCCCTTTGGGCACTGGGTCTTTTTTTTTTTTTTTTGAAACAGAGCCTCAAACTCTTGGGCTTAAGCGATTCTCTTGTCTCAGCCTCCCAAGTAGCTAGGACTACAATGCCCAGCTATTTTTTGGTTGTAGTTGTCATTGTTGTTCAGCTGGCCTGGGCCGGGTTTGAACCTACCAGCCTCAGTGTATGTGGCCAGCGCCCTACCAACTGAGCTACGGGCACCGCCTGGGCACTGGGTCTTTTAAGAAAAATTCTTATTTGGGCATATTAAGCAAATTAAGGAAGGGTTAAAGAAATGAGGAGCCCACAATCTTTGTCCTTGATAATCAAAATCAAAAAATAGGCTTCAAGAGAAAGCTCTAGGTATATACTATAGTGTTTGGTGTCTTCAGGCTGCAATGTTACACAAAGAACATGTTACAAAGTCTGCTGTTGAGGAAACGTTTTCAGTAGCTGAGAAGGAAGAATATTTGAAATTTGCCAAATTATGAGTCCTGGCTAAAAGTTCCTTCTTCTTTTGTCTGAGACTGAGTCTTACTTTGTTGCCCTGGGTAGAGTGTTGTGGCATCATAGCTTGCTTCAACCTCAAACTTCTGAGCTCAAGAGATCTTCCTGCTTCTGTCCCCCAAGTAGCTTGGGACTACAGGTGTCCACCACAAAGCCCAGCTGGTTTTTTAGAGACAGAGTCTCACTCTTGCCCAGACTGGTCTCCAACTCCTGAGCTCAAGCCATCAGCCTCCCAGAGTGCTATGATTGCAGCTACAATGAACCACTACTCCCATCTTAAAAGTTTCTTGTTGAGAACATTACTAAGAAGAGTGTTTGGGATTTCCTTGCAAAAAAAGGTGTTAATTTCTCTAGAGAACAGAGTCCGTTAGTGGCATTAGTTGGAACATGAGAAAAAGCCTATTGCCCATACATTAAAAGCCACACTTTAGGAGTTTTAGTTGCCATTGAAGCAGGCCATTAGTTAAATTGACACAGAAGAAGGAGTAATTTGAGAACTTTATCCAGTTTTCTTCAGGTGTAATTGTTTTAAGGTAGATAGAAGACACAGACATTTTATTTATATGGGTTCCTTCTGCAAGACAGAAATTAGACATATTTAAAACATATTTAGTCAAGTAAGTCCAAATATTTTCATCTTGTTGAAAGAGTATCACATTTTATTTTTTCTCACAAGTTCTTAGATTCAAAAAATTTGTGAAGAGTGTGTCCTATAGTCATTTCTTTACCATCTACCAGGCTTTTTTTTTTTTTTTAATTTCAGCTTGCTCGTTCATTTGAAGTACTTTTGTTTTATTATTGTTCATTTTCTTTCTTTCTTTTTTTTAGATGTTCTTCCTCAGGCTATGCTCTGTCCCCTTGCCTTCCCAGTAGCTGGGATTACATGACGCCCACCACAACGTCTGGCTGTTTTTGATGTTGTTACTAGAAACGGGGTCTTACTCTGGCTCATTGCTGTTGATACTGGTTTCTAACCTCTGAGCTCAGGCAATCCACCCGCCTCGGCCTCCCGCAGCGCTGGGACTACCACGCCACCACCCCCAGCCCCATCTAGCAGGCTTGACTTGATGTCCAAATGTAAAGTAAGGTCTGTCTAGGTTCTCCTAAGGAGTCACTTGTGTGTGATGAGTCTGAGTCTGTCAGTTTTAACTATGGTGAGAGGTGAAAAGCAAGATTTTTAACTTCAATACAAACAGGTTGAGCATGTATTTATTTTTTTATTAGTCAATACCTTTAAGGTTAATATTTGTGTTTATTTAGGGAAGACACAGGATGCTGCCCTATCTTGAGATAACTTGCTATTTTCATTTTAACTAGTATGTTTTGAAGGGTGGAATGAAGGCTTTTAGGTAAGACTAGAAAGACATAGGAGAATAACTAATTTCTTCAACTATCAGAATCGAAAGAAAATATGGTGAACAACCTTTCAGATATCCCTTTGATAGTTATAGACTTGGGGTTAAGAATTCAGGACTTAAGAGAAGCGTAATTAGGAGAAAACTTATTTCCTGGGTCTTCTGCCTGGGGCTCTCAGGCAATGATTAAGTCCAGAGGCCAAAAGAGTTCTCATTCCCTGAGGTCTTCATCTCTTGGGGATAGGTGGGTCTCTATTAGCTACCTCTGCATAGCAAATAAGGCTTGCCTGCCAGGCTGTTCCATCCAACTAGAGCTGCTGTCTCTTCCTTCTCTCCTTCTTCCTGGTTTAATAATAAAGACCAAAGTGGCTTCTGATTAAGGGATATTTTTTCAAGGCCTACAGCCAATTTTGTAAATTCCTCCTAAGTCTGGAGTACTGTCAGTAATGAATTTACACTTTAAAACAATCCAGCCCTCTGAAGAGTCACATATAAGTTGGATAATCTTTAATGTTACTTGGTTACTTAAAAACTGAGAGATTTTTATCCCTCCCTTGAGTGATAGAAGGCAACTAAGAACAGTTCTCAGAGTTCAGTTTGAGAGTATTTCTCAGAATTTTACCTAGGCTTTTCAAAGAAGGTGCCTGTCTCTCTGTGGGGTATCTGGTCTTTTTAAAGGACACATTGTTAGGATTACAAATTATTTCACTTTGTAGCCTTTCTTAAAGCTTTCTTTTTCTTTAGCAATTTACAATTCACATTTTCTCTCTTTTCTAAAAGGCAGATAAAAGGTTTTAAAACAATTTTTAATTTGTTTCATGTTAGCTAAAGACAATGAGGTATACATTCAAACAGATTTTACATGACCATTTTATAGGATCAGTAGAAAGCTTTTGACTTTTTTTTTCCTTAGGCTTATTTTCCTGCCCCCCTAAAGGTGCTGAAGAAGATGGGTTAGTTGTCATTAGAGGGTTAAGATAAGTTAGCAGTTACCTCCCTAGGGAGTTTTTGACTTGTCTAAGAGCTTATCTTTGTTCAAAGAGCTATTTTCCTTTAGCAAAACAGGCTGATCTATAAGATATGTTAAGGTGCCCTCTATCAGTTGTTGTTTGCTGTGAGCTTTAGTATACAGGAAATTTAGGCATTTCTGTTTGAGAGACTCCAATACTTATAAGATTTATTCTAACTTCCTAGTGGGATGCTAAAAGTTGAGGAAGAATTTTCTCTCCATGAGAGAAGTTACAGATGATATTTAAGGAGATGGTTGGTTGGCAGCCAAGGACCCACATCTGATTATCTTCTCTCTTTGCTCTACCCAGGGGCGTAACTAGAAATCTGGCCAGAGGTAGATGCTGGAACTCTGACCCAGACAAAGAACTAGAGATTTTTCTTGACATTCTCCACCACCCCCCCTTCCATGGGCTGCAAGGCCCCACTTGCTCCAGCCATAGAGGCATACCATTATGGCTGGAGGAGTCCCCCCACTTCCAAATCATAGAGGCATCCTCTATATGTTTTCTAAGGCTCCATCTGTACCCCCAGGAATCTCTCAAAGATCACACCACCAGACAAGTTGAATTTAAAGAGGAGTCCTTTTATTGAAGGGTCAGTGGTGACTGCCTCAGTGTCCCAACATAAGAGTTTCTGAGAGCAGCTCTGAGTTGTCTGTGGTTCTGGTTTTTATAGGGAAAAACTTTTCCAGGGGACAAGCAAGGGCTATTACAGAAGGAAAAATAGCAGTTCAGTTAGTAATTTTATACCATACTATACATTGATCACGAGAGAGATTAGTGATTTTTTTCTTCCTTACAAAACAGGTACAGACCACAATGTCCTAAGGGGGAATGCAGGGAAGGGAACTTATAGGTAAGGGTCATAAAGGGCATAATCATAAAGAGCTATAATCACAAGGGCTATATGGTCAGTAAATTACATTACTAATAATTTTAGCTAAAGGCATTTACAGTTACAATGGGAGGGCAAATAAGAGGAACTAGTTTTGAAGGTAAAAAGAAGTAAATAGTAAAATGGAGTCAAACTTGTTCTTTTAACATTTCAATATTATATATGGATGGTATGAAAACCACCTTAACATAACCACGAGGGTTGTTGTCATAAGGGTAGTTAGTGACTTTCTACACAATACTAATAATTCTAACAGTTCTAATCAGGTACTCTTAAAATACTATGTAATGGGCAGGGAGGCAAGTGGAACCAGTTTTTTGTTGTTGTTGTTGCAGTTTGGCCAGGGCCGGGTTCAAACCTGCCACCCTTGGTATATGGGGCCAGTGCCCTACTCACTGAGCAACAGGTACTGCACCAGTGTTTTGTTTTGTTTTGTTTTGGTTTGTTTAAAGCAATAAAGTGTAACAAAACAACAGAGTGGAATCAAGCCTGCTTTGCCTTCCCACTGATTCTCAGGAACAAGAATTATAACAAAATGGGGGGCGTTGCCTGTGCTTCAGTGAGTAGGGCACTAGCCCCATATACCAAGGGTGGCTGGTTCAAACCCGGCCCTGGCCAAACTGCAACAAAAAATAGCTGGGTGTTGTGGTAGGTGCCTGTAGTCCCAGCTACTTGGGAGGCTGAAGCAAGAGAATTGCCTAAGCCCAGGAGTTGGAGGTTGCTGTGAGCCATGTGACACTACAGCACTGTACCGAGGGCAACAAAGTGGGACTCTGTCTTGACAAAAAAACAACAACAAGAAAAAAACAAACAAACAAACAAACCTAGGCAGTGCCTGTGGCTCAAAGGAGTAGGGCTCTGGCCCCATATGCCAGAGGTGGCAGGTTCAAACCCAGCTCTGGCCAAAAATTGCAAAAAAAAGAATTATAACAAAATGGAGTTAGGCTTGCTTCTATTTCACCTTAACACATCCACTGTGGTTCACAACCACCTTCCAGCAAGCCTCTTGCCCAGATTTAGTCATGCTTACCAGCATAGCAGTTTTTTGCCCACTAGGTTCCTCTATTCCACCAGTCACAGTTGGAAAGAGCAGGGTTGGCCGGATTAGTGGCTCTCTTTACTGGCACTACCTATTACTAAGTCTCCTTGGATTTGGGTCTCTGCCTAAGTTACAGAGAGTGAGATTTTTAGAACTGATTATTCTAGTAACCTCTAGATCAGATTGCCTATTAAAGCAGGATAAGCCCTGGAACATTTCCCTGGAAATTACTTGAAAGTGGTCAGACTCCAGTAGTGCATTTGATCAACCCGATCACAGGGGTGGCTAACAGCAGGTGACCATCTCTTTAGTTACAAGAAATCATCTGCCATGTGCACTCAGGCTGACCACTCCTGTGTGCTCCCATGTTGTTTGTCTGCAACTTGTGGGCCCACTGACCAATTAAAGGCAGGCATATTTTCTGAGGGGCAATGCCATGGGCAGCTGCAGCTTCCAGGCAACAAGGTGGGCTTGTGTTTAAGCTGATCCTGTATTCTGCTCTTGGATATGTACAAGTTTTAATTGTTAATTTTTATAGGTTTTTCCTTCCCCCACTTTTTTTACCCCAAAAGGATTAATAAGCATTGTTTTCCACCATCTTTCCAGAAAAAATTAGCCAAGCAAAAATAGCCAAATTTAATAAAATCAGAGTTAAAAGAAGCAGGTTTGAGAGATATTACAGCAGTAGGTTTGGCTATTAGAGACATTTTTAACATTATAGTAGCAGTTTGAACATTTAAAGACATTTTAACATTATGGTGGCCATTTGAACAAATAGTTTAAATATATATATATATATATTGTAAAAATAGAAATGCATTAAATTCATTACAACCAGCTGAAGTCTTAGAGAAACCTGGCATGCCTTTGAACCTTTTATGTGCATTAATAGACAAAATCAAGTAGGCTAAAGTCTTAGAGACACCTGGCATGCTTTTTTTTTTTTTCTTCTGGAGTGCTTTTGAACCTTTCTATTTACACCAATAGACCAGAAAAGACAATAGAGAGCCCATGATCATTTTTGTTATGCCTAGGAGTCTCTCAAAGACCATACCACCAAACAAGTCGAATTAAAGAGGAGCCCTTTATTGAAGAGCTGGCTGGCAACTGCCTCAGTGTCCCAACATGGGATTTCTGAGAATAGTCCCAAGTTGTCTGAGGCGCTGACATTTATAAGGCAAAATTCTTCCAGGGAACAAGTAAACAATCACAGAAATGAAAATAGCAGTTAGGGGAAATCACGAGAGCACTTGGTAATTCCTTTTACAAAACAAATACAATCTACAATGTCATAAGGTAGTGTATGGAGGGGGACTTGCAGGTGAGGGTCATAAACAACATGATCATAAAAAGTGATAATCATCAAGGATATAATCACGATTGCAGTCAGTAACCTACATCACTAACAATCCTAGTTAAATACATTCACAGTTATACAATGGGAGGGCAAATAAAAGGAACCAGTTTTGAAGGTAATGGAATATAATAGAAAAGGAGTAAACAGTAAAATGGAGTCAAATTTGCTCTTTTAACATTTCCATATCAGGGTGGTACCTGTGGCTCAAAGGAGTAGGGCACTGGCCCCATCTACTGAAGGTGGTGGGTTCAAACCCGGCTCTAGCAAAAAATTGAAAAAAAAAAAAAAAAAAAAAAAAAAAATTTTCCCATATCATGTATTAATGGCATGAGAGCACACTAACATAACCACCAACATAACTACCTAACAAAGGTAGTGACTTTCTACACACTACTAATAATTCTGACAGTTCTAACCAGGTAGACTTAAAATACCATGCAATGGGTGGGGAGGCAAGTGGAACTTGTTTTCTTTTAAAGCAATAAAATGTAGCAAAAGAACAGAACCAGGCCTGCTTTCCCTTCCCACTGATTCTCAGGAAAAATAATTATAGCAAAGTGAAGTTAGGCTTGCTTCTTTTTCATCCCAACAATTTTCTTTGCCTTTCTTCATTTTTAAAGATGTCTTTCTTTTCGTTTTTTTAAAGAAGTGATTGCACTGTAGTCGAGGGTATAAGATGTGGGTGGATCAAAATGTGACTTTGCCCCTTGGGGCATCACCCACCAAGTTGGTTCCATCCTCTTGGGTGTCTCAGTTTCTCTCTCTAGAAATCTACAACTTCTGAGAGGACTCAAAACGCTGAGTGATCAGTTCTTATATGCATTTCCTGGATGAGCCATTTTTTAATTAATTTGTGAGGGGGTTCCCTATAGGGCAGCAATTCTCAACATGTGGGAGAGAATGACCTTTCACAGGGTCACCTAAGACCTTCCTGCATATCAGATATTTACATTATGATTAATAAAAGTAGCAAAATTACAGTTATGAAGTAGCAACAAAAATAACTTCATGGTTGGGGGGGTCACCACAATATGAGGATTGCAGCATTGGGAACGTTGAGAATCAATGCTATAGGGCCACTCTTGTCTCCAAGAATCATCCTGGGCTACCCCACACAGCTTCTGGTCACCCAGTGAAGCCTTGTAGGGGAGAAATTTTGCCCTTTTTCTTCAGAGCTAAGTTTTCGGTCTCTCATTTTTCTAAACATTAACACAGTTCAGCCCTTTTGCAAACACGTTGAAAAGCCAATTGAATTAAACTTTGGAGTAAAAGGCAATGAAGAAGATTCTTTTGAAACACACAACATCTGAAAAATATCAGAAAGGGCCAGTACAAACTTAACTAAATACACAAAGTGATCTCTCATTTACATTCAAAGAAGGAACACAAACTGTAAGGAGAGAGAGAGAGTTACATAGAGAGTGACAGGTGTCTAGAGGTTAGCAGAAGAGGTTTTAGAACCCAGGAGGCATGAGACAATAGCAAAAGAGCTAGGAGTACATACTTAGAGGAATTTGTTTCAGAAGGTTCCCCAGTGCTGTGGGGTCATCACCATTGCTGGGGCCCCCAGGACCTCTGGGTACTGCCTCTGTTTGCTCTTTGGCTCTCAACCAGAAAAAGATAGAAAAAAAAAAAACAAAAACCAGGAAATAGTCAAGTGGTCTCATCGCTGACTGCAGAAAATCTTGAATCCCAGATGAGTTCCCCAAATATGTTAGCAGTATTTTCTGTGACAGGCTCTTTGGTCTTGGAGATTCAAGAATGAAGTCCCAGACCATGGGAATAAGCAACAGGACAAAGTTTATTTTACAGAGAAGTACACAGAGAGAAGGGCAACAAAAGCCTCTTGCAGCGGAGGGAGGAATTTCCAAATGGGAAGAACCAAGTGGGTCATTGGTCTGGGAGTTTATATTTTGGGTGAAATGTTGTTGTCCTCAGAACCAGATGCTCAGAGACACAGAGACTAGCACTGCACACAGAATAAAAATCATGAAAGGGAGACCAAGGCTCGCTCAGGCTCTTGGTGACTACTCACATTTATTGGGTGTTTTTATACACAGCACTAGTCAAAAGGAAAAAAAAAGGTATAGAAATAGAAAAAGGAACATATAATGGTGAAATCATAAAGACTGCTAAAAAATTCTTTGTTCAGCACACATGCTGCTAGACACATACATAGTTAGTTCTAAATCGAGAAACCTTTGTTCAATACTTTGCTTAACCACAACGGCTTCTAGCTGTCTTTTCTGATTGATTAGTTCCTTAAAACTTAAGAAAGGATAGTTTGCTAAAAGGAGAATAGAACAGAGTACTTCTTCCCATAACTTCCACAGGTGTCCAGCCCCCAGCTGCAACTGTGCGAAGCCCTCTGGTAATTTTCCTTTCTGTGAACCTTTAACTGATTGTTCTTACTAGTCTGGGCATGTCCACAAAAAAAGAAGTTTTTCCATCTTAGGACAACATTCCTCAGGAAGCACATGAGGCCATGTCACTTGCTTTGGTTGGGGGGTCAGTACCACTCCAGTGCAAGTGGGGAGATTTTAAGAGAAAGAATCACACTTGGTGCAGAGTTGACAGACAAAACATTCTTGTTGGTTTTGATTAGGGAATGAATGTATTAGCAAATGAATGAGGATATTAACAAATGTTTGTAGGCCCAGCTTGTATGATGCCCCGGCCTGCGGGGCTAGTTCAGCAGGGACCTAGGATATGGAGGGAGAGAGTGGAAGAAACAAGAGACATGAAGAATGAGGAGCAAGACAGGATTCTGATCAAACTCCCCAAAAACTTTATTTTTTAACAGCTATTTAAATACAAGCAGAGGGGGGAGGTGTGCTCAGAGGTATGAGAGGGTGGGGAATTCCCGGAGCAGGTGTGATAATCCAATGGTCAGGATGTTTTTCTTGCCTGTCTGGTTGTAATTGATTTATGGTAGTATTTTTCCAGAGAAAACTCTTTTTTTTTTTTAAGCTTTGGCTCCCTGCATCTCCTCCCTTTCGATTTATTTTTTGAGTGAGGCGGCATAAGTGGGAACGAGGAACAAACGTCTCATCTATAGATGAGTGGGCATTGACCTATGGGGGGAAGTATTGACCTGATTCCTCCCGTGGGATTCAGAAATTCCCGCATTCTAGGTGGCTCTTGGTGTCTTTTGGGGAGGAGAGGCAGAGCCTTTTAATGGTGTGGTCCTTTGGCGGATGAGTCAAATATTGACACCAACCTCTATGCAAATCAGGTTTGCTTCCAAGGGGACTCAGAGTGGATGATAGTGTTCTCCCTTTGCAGTGCTTTGCCCCGCACCCCATATAGGTACCCACGTTGTG
>CAUYPK010119818.1:0-50201 GCA_963574355.1 Loris lydekkerianus
TGTATTAATTTACATTCCCACCAGCAGTGTAAAAGTGTTCCCTTTTCTCCACATCCACGCCAACATCTCTGGTCTTGGGATTTTGTGATATAGGCTAGTCTCACTGGAGTTAGATGATATCTCAAAGTAGTTTTGATTTGCACTTCTCTGATGATTAAAGATGATGAGCATTTTTTCATATGTCTGTAGGCCGCGCGCCTGTCTTCTTCGGAGAAATTTCTCTTCATATCCCTTGCCTTCATTTTAAGTTTCTCGGTTTGGCTTGTGTTTGTGCGACTCCCTGTGGGTTCTCTCACCCTGCCTCTAGCTATGAATGCAGCGTTAGCGGTTACATATATTGTCTTATTTTCAGCCCCTCTTATGGTCTCCTCTTCTGCCCCAGAAGGCTGCAGGATATTGCCAGAAAACACCTTTAAGAACCCACATCCAATCTCGTCATTGCCTTCCTGAAGACCCTGTGTGCTCCTCCTATTCTGAGCATCCATCCCTGATCTCCTGTGATCGCCTTCAGATAACCTTTCCGGCCGCCCCTTTCCCTAAGCCTCAGCCCTTCTGGTTTGTTTAACGTGCCGAATGTTCTTTCCACCTCAGGGCAACTTGTTATGTTGATTTTTTTTTTTTTTTTTTGGTCTGTTGATTTGTGTTTTGAGTTTTGTTCTGAAATACAGATTCACAGGAAGTTGTATAAAATGATGCAGAGAGCCCCACTGCCCCTCACCCAGCTTCCCCCAGGGACCACGCCTCATGCAGCTACAGGATGAGGTTCCAGCCTTGGCACCAGCACTGGCATGCGTGTGTGCCTGGCTCTATGCATCTGTGTCCCAGATATCCCTGACTACGGCCACCGCTGGATGGAGCAAATGAAACCGTCCCCCACGAAACCGTCCCCCACATCAGAGCCCCCCCCCACTGTCTCTGCGGCATCACTCCCCTCCTGACACATCCTTTTATTTGTCTTTTGTAAATGCATATTATTTTTTTCTTTACCTGAGAACAAATGCAGGATTGATGAGCTTCCTTACATGCTAACTTTTGGAAACAGGTTTTTATCATCACTGGGCATAATCTATTTGGGGAGACAGCATCAGCACATGTGAAAAAATTAAAGGGGATTCAAGTGTCAAATCCAATTGGGCTGCCTCACGCATCACTTTGCACTGTTTCCACTCAAAGATCCTATAGCTCTGTAGGTTCAAAGGTGGATAGAAGCAAATCTGACCAGTCCAGTTGGAAAAGGCTTTTTGGATGGGGCAGGATGGAAACATTTATGTGGATATGAGAAGGAACTGGAGGGATAGGTTCTGATCTGGTGACTCCAAGAACCAAGTTACAGAGCTGGAGTTGCTGTAGGTGACAGCTGGGAGGAGCGCCAGGGAGAGGGTTGATTTTCAGTGGGCTTAGTTGGGAAGACCTGGAGAAGGGGGCCGCCCTCATTACCTTCTTTCAACCAACTTTTCCTGAAAAGCATTTTGTGGGGTGTCTCAGTCTGAAGAGTGAGAGTTTTATTAGTCAGGAGAAAGAGATTTAACATTTAAGTATTTTTTTGTTCTGTTTCCCCCAAATTGCCCAAGCCCTGGAAGTCTGGAATCCCCAAGTTACTACCAAGCTTGAGAACTCCACGTACTCTCTAAACATTGAGTTTCCACTGAACTTTAGATGATTTTGTGGCTTCATGTTGAAGTTTTGTAGCTTTTTTTTTTTTTTTTTCTTCATTTAAAATTAAATTATCTGGAATGATGAAACCACAGCTGTTAAACAGTGGGCATTAGATGACATTTAAACATCATTATCGTATTCTCTAATGGAAGAATTGGCTGGTGATTAAAAACAAGACCTCCCAGCAGTGGCCATTGGAAGAATTGCCGTTTGCAAATTGCCTATTTTAAGAAGATCCCTGAATCTGTTGCTTGGCATTTTCAGAGAAAATGTAACACCAGCTCCATCTGCATCTGGATTTTTGAAGACTATGCTGATTTCTGGCAGAACTTTCCAGTATGACCCTACTGGCTTGGTACTTGCCTGTATTGACAGTGTCTGGAACCAACAATAGACTGGTGATGTTTACAGTTATGACTTAACTCTGATTTTGGAGATTATCACAAGGAGTGAGTAATCCATTTTTAGGGTTTACTTGAGATTTAATTCAGGCATTGAAAATCCCTTATCATGTACAATTAGCAAAGTCGGTCTGAGTCTGTATTTTTCCCAGGAGTATGGTATTAGGCAGTAGGTTTCATTTTCTAACTGGGTATGTGGATTCTGGATTTTTTTCTTTCCAAGAAAGACTTTCATCCCTCTGCCGTCAATTTAAAATGTTCAGGTGTAATAAATTCAACTTAGATGATACCTCTATACCCCATGAAGAAATTCTAACATGCAATTTGGGGAGTTTGTACTTTCACTTTTGTGATGTTATTTTTAGAAGACTAAAGGGAGATTGTAATGATTGTTCGAGGTATAATATTTATGTGACCACAGGGTTTCTGGACCAGGTATCTATTTAGTTATTTTTAGTGGTCTGGTTTTGAAAGCCTTTAAAAAGGGCATATGAAAGGAAGGGGCTTTGTCAACTTCCACTGTAACTCGATTTCTCATTTATCAGTTGGATTATTGCTAAGGGTTTGGAGAAAAGGAAAAGTGAAATAATTAATGGTGGGTTCACCAAAAATTAAATTATTACAGAAATGTGAGATTTTTGAGGGATATATATGTGTGCATATATATATATATTTCCTAATTGGTATGTTGGGGAAAGGGTGAGTGTATACTAGCACAGTTAACCACTGCATTAGCGAGGGCTCTTTGACTATAAGCAAAGAAAGAACTTAGGCTTTAGGGAACCTGGGCTGGCCTCTAGTATTACGAAGGTGGCGGAAACCTCTGAAATATTTTTGAAGGAATCAAAGGAAGAAATTATATTAAGGCGTGCCCTTTTACTGGAATGAATGAACTCCTTCTTTCTGGCATCCTTAAGCTTCTGAGTCTTTGGCGAGAGTACCATTGACCAATGTTCGGTCACACACCCACCACTGACTCTGAGGCCTGTGTGAGGAGGGCCGTATCCAGGGACCTCTCAGCTGGTTTGTAGACTTAACTTTTCCTCTTAGACTGAGAAGAATTGGGGAGGAGTACTATCTGTTTCTCTTTCTAAATCAAAGAGTTATCGAAAAGAGCGATATTGAGTTGTCAAAATGTACAAATACTCATCCCACCTGGGAGCCAAACTGTCTTAGAAATTCAGGAATGTTTGGGTAAAAATGTTCTGAATCCTCTGCACATAAAACTGTAAGCTCTCAGCTCTGTGGATTTCAAAAGAAAAAAAAAAAAAAAAAGAAAAAAGCAGAGCTATCAAGAGCTCATATGTTAATGTACATTATTACATTTCACCATTGTTTTGCAGGATAAACTTCTATCAGGTGACATGAAAATGAGGCCAGATATTTTCATAATCTCCTGTGACCCAAATGTATTATGAATTCCTTCATCTAGTTTTAATATAACTCTAAGTTATTCTTCGATGTCTATTAATAATTAAGGGAAGCAAAAACTGTATTATCTCTTTAATAGCATTTTGACTTCTTAGTTTCTTTTTAAAGGAGATGTTCTCAGTGCATTTCTTGCTATGTCAGGATTCTAGAGAACTGCAGGTTACCCCAGTTTATGACTTTTATGCCCTTGTTTTCTGAGTCCTGCTTTTGCATGTGCAAAAAAATGTGGCCCCCAGCCCCAACATTCTCCTCACCTCCAGAAGTAAGTGACTTACGATGGTCCAGCCCCCACTTTTGTGGGAAGCTGTCTCTCCCTGGCTCTAAATCTCTTAGGTTGGGGGTTGGGTGGGGGTTCCCTCCCCAGAGTCCTGGGGTGGTCACATGACCCAGGCCTGTCCAATGAGAGGAGTGCATTTCATAAGAGTTGGTAATTGTCTGAGGGTGAGACTAGGGTTCCAAGTGGGGCCCTTCAGGATGACAGTCTTGTGACTTTGGCTGCAACACTGGAAAACATTCTCTTTTTCATCTTCATGTGAGTCCTGAAGCTACTGGTGTCTGCTTTTCCTATGAATGAAGCCCACAAGGGTGTAAACAGCTGACAGTTCTGAAGACATCATCCTAGCTCTTAGATCCAGACTCTTGGACCTTTCATTCCGGTAGCCTATCACTTTCCATTCTGAGGTTGAACCCCAGTGAGTCTGATCTGTCAATTTATTACTGCAAGCATACTGCCTCCTACCAGGCAGTATGCTTGCAGTACTTTTAGCTCTGGTGAATCAGATTCGGGGAATTCATTCCCTTTTCCACATTCTGGAAACACATGGCCAAGGTCGTCACCAGCGTACAACAGAGACACGAGGATTATCCTGGGCACTCAAGAAATGTTTGTTGAATGAATGGGAAAATGTTTGCGAGTCTCTTTTCATTTGTCCTCTGGAGAGGATGCCACCATCTTCAGGAGGAACTCTGCAGCCTGGAATAGCTGGGCTGGGGGGGAATTTAAGATGCAGATTCTCCAGGACAGAGAATACAGGGCTCCAGTGACACCCTCAATGGCTCTGACCTTTGCTAGACATCTGCTGGGGACTGTGTGCAAGGCTGGAGTTTGTTCTGTTCGTGTCCTCAGTTGCTCTCAGGACAACCCTGCGGGAGACACTAGAAATCTTCCGGTCTTATCACCTATGCTGAGGTTCTTCTTTCATGTGAACTAATTAGCTCTTCAGTTGCATTGCCTTTTCTGCTCCGGTCCCCATAGAGAGAAAGAATATTTTTAAAATGCGATGGGAAGAATTTTCCCTCAGCAGTGACATGTCACTGTGCTGGGAGGAAGTGAGTCTTTTAGAATATTTGGGGTGACCGTGGTGACAAAAGGTGGTGGAGACAGTGAGGGGTCTAACTCAAGCAAAGAGAGGGCCCTTTCCGTAAACTTCCCTGGTGTCACTGCCCACTGCCCCCAAGAACTGGTGTGGCAGGGACGGGTGGGAAGAGGGCTGGGTCAGAGACAAGCAGCATTTATTTGAAAGCTGTGGCCCAGAAATAAGAAACCAAAACCAAAACTAGACACAGAGTGATATTCAAAACTTGCTTTTCTTCTTTTTAACTCTGATATTTGGCAAGTCACTGATCCTTACAGAGTCTCAGGACATTCTCTGTGAACTTGAAATGCTTGGCACACAACAAGCACCAACATGTGTTTTGTTTTTTGGGGTTTTTTTGAGGTGAAATTCTCATAACATGCAACTGTTTTAAAGTATACAGTTCAGTGGCAGTAAGGTGCATTCACAATGTTGTGCAACCATCTCCTCTCCCCAGTTTCAGAACTTTCATCACCCCAGAAGAGCACCCTGTGCCCATGGAGCGGCCCCTCCCTTCCACCTCATCCCTCCCCCTAGCCCCTGCAGGCCAGGACTCTGTACGACTCCACTTTCTGTTTCTATAGATTTGCCTGTTCTGGACACTTCATATGAATAGAGTCATAAAATCAGGGACCTTTGCAACTGGCTTCTTTCACTTAACATCGCTTTATTTGTTGTTTTGTTTGTTTTGTTTTGTTTTTGAGACAGATTCTCACTCTGTTGCCACTAGGCTAGAGTGCCATGGTGTCATAATAGCTCACAGCAACCTCAAAATCCTGGGCTCAAGTGATCCTCCTGCCTCAGCCTCCCAAGTAGCTGGGACTACAGGTAGCACCAGGATACCCAGCTAATTTTTCTATTTTTTGTAGAGATGGGGTTTTATTCTTGTTCAGCCTGCTCTTGAACTCCTGAGCTCAAGGGATCCTCCCACCCTGGCCTCCCAGAGAGCTAGGATTACACGTGTGAGCCACTGCACCCAGTCCTAGCTTCCCATCTTTGAGTTTTGTTCTGGCTGTCCCATGCATCAGCTCTTCCTTCCTTTTAAGGGCTGGATATTATTCCCTTATATGGACAGACTATGAGGGACATTTTGGGTTCTTTCTACCTTTCGACTATTGTGAATAATGGTGCTGTGCACAGTCATGTACAAGTATTCAAATTTTAAGATAAAAAATACCATTATTATTTATATTAATTAAATAGTATTAAATTATGTTAGCACATGAAGATAGTTGTAGAAGGGTGGAGGAGGGGAGGTGAAGAGAAGTCGGTTAGTGAGCACAGGTATCAGGTTGGAGAGAAGAAATGAGACCTAGTGTTCTTAGTGGGGTGGGATGACTATAGTTTAAATCTATTTTATATTTATATTTCAAAATAGCTAAAAGAGGAGAATTGGAATGGTTCTAGCATAAAGAAAAGGCAAATATTTAAGGTGATGGATATCCCAAGTATTTATCTTTACAAATTATAGGAGTATATTAAATGATGACGCACACACACACACCCAAACTAGCACATGTATTATGTATCAATATAAAAAATAAAATTTAATTTAAAAATTAAAAAGTATATATTACCAAGTACCCTCGTTAACTATTAGATCAACACTATTGTTCATGTGGCTACAGGTTATAGATGGGGTTTGCCCACAGAGTAAATTGGTCAGACCGAGACAGCAGGTGTCTGTCCCTCTCATTCACATTTCCCAGGAGTTCTAGCCGATCGTCTCACTCTGGTAAAATAAGATCCGTACGTCTCTCTGCTGATCACTTATTAACTCAGCTGAGCCCATCCAAAGGTTGTGGGCAGCCCTGTCTTGCTTCTGGTATTGTCTGTCTGTTACCCGTGTAATTATGGGACCCTGAGACTGCCTATTCAGTGAGCAAGCTGCTTCTTACCCATTTAGCGTGCACCAGGGAAGTGACACTGTGGCCCCGGGTGAAAGTGGTAGGACAGGCACTGATTAGGAGGGGACCCACCTCTTCACCTGTATTCTCCACTTTTGTTTTTTAAAGGTAAAAGTCTGAAAGTGTTATAATAACGACAGAGTGAGCACCAAATGACGGTCAAGTCAATTAGATTCACCCAGAGGCATATGGAGCTCACACATGGCACTTTCAGAATAATCCTTTCTCCTCTCTTTCTCTCTTCTGTGAGAGAGAGGTGGCCACACAGGCTGAGCTAGGTGCAATTCAGTTGTCCCACATTCTGAGCCCCCGTGCATGGTGACTCCCTTGAAGATGTCCTTACTGCCCCACACTGTCTGCTTAAGTCTTCCTGTCCAGTCCTGCAAGCCACATGTCTTCTCTGACACCTGTGCCCCATCTCGTTACATCCTGAACCCCTGCTGACCACTGCTGGACTGTGTTCTTGAAGGCCTGACTGAAATTCAGAAGCTGAATCATACATATCCTGGCCTCATTCAAAACTTATCTTAGATTGGGATCACCAGGATTCTGAGAGACAAGTGACAGAAATCCATCTTCCAACTGCAGTGAAAGGGCCATGGGCCAGACTGACACCTCATTTGTAAAGTGGAGCAGTGGAGCCTGCCTCATGCATAGCTGTCTCAAGGTGCCCTGAGGATGATTTCTTCTGGGCTGCCTTCTGCAAATGTGAAGAGTGCTTATTGACCTAGAACCTCAGTGCTTATTTGGAAAAAGGTTTTTCAGATGTAGTCAGTTGAGATAAAACATAGTGGGTTAAGGTGGTTCCTAAATTTAATGATGGTGTCTCTGTGAAGAGAAAAGAGAGAGAGCCTTGGGGACACACACACACACACACACACACACACACACACACACACACACACGGCATGTTATATAACAACAAACAACAAAGGCAGAGGTTAGAGCAATGCGGCCACGGGCCCAGGAGCACCAGGGATTTCCAGCACCCATCCAAAGCTGGAGGGAGGCATGAAGCAGGATCTGCCCCAGAGCCTCTGGAGGACCAACCCTGCCCACAGCTTGATTTCAGACTTCCAGCCTGCAGAACTGTGAGGAAATCAAGTCGTCCCCCAGTTTGTGAAGATTTGTTTTGGCAGCCCTGGGAAAGTGATGCACCTTCATTCACAAGCTGGTTTTTGGTGCATGACATCAAAGACGGCCCCTGGGCACAGTCAGCTGACCTCCCGCAAGCAGGCCTGGGGAGGAAGGAGGCTGTCCCCTTGTTTGTGTGTTTCCTCAGTGGGAGACCTGCCCAGGCTGCACCCTGAGCGTTCTCCTCAGCCTTCCACTTACCCTCTTGCCTCAGGGAAGAAAGACAGGAAAGGGACACAGCTCAGAGCAGAGGGGGCATCTTCTCATCTGCTCTGGCCTGGAGCAGGCTCAGTACTTGGAGAGATAAGTTTAACCCACACCTTCAGGGATTTTGTCCACTCTCTGTCTCCTGTACACATGATGTCACATCCCCTCATCACCACCCATGAGGAGAGCTTGGAGAAGCTGTGTGCCTAGTCCAAGGCCACCCAATGACACTAAATGGCAGAGTCAGGCTGGCACCTCTGCTCTCTGTCTCCACGCTAGGAATCCTCACGTGCTCTGCTGCCCTAAGGCAGACTGGAGACGCAGAAGGACTCTGGGTTCTGTTCCCCAAGGCCAGAATTAATCCAGTTATCCAGATAGGCTTATCTGTGTTTTTATAATCACTGAACTGAAAACACCTCTGATAGGAGGATCATACATTAGCCGGATTGAACAGAAGCAGACATTTCCTTTCTGTGAGGTCCTCCAGGGGCAAAGTTTCCATTTCTCTGTGACTAGCTTAGCCCTAGCACCTGGGATGGTGGATGGGGCCTGCAGAGGAGCATAAGCAACCAGTCAAACTGGGGTCCTGGTGGGAAGGAGGGTGCCAGGATGACTTTGGCTATTTCTCCTGGACGGGGTGACTCCATAGTCAGACACGTTGGGTAGAAATTCCACAAAAACAGCACAGTGTGGTGGTGGGGAGAGAAAGTCAGGGATAACTAGGAGGGCGAAGAAATGGCTGAGCATGTGGGGATTAATTTATTTTATTCTATCTGTCCCCTAGAGAATTTTTGAGTTCCCACAAAGAAAAGAAACCTGCCCCTTATTTGAGGTTGGATATTCCCTTCATACTGCAAGTTGTCTGGGAAGTTGATTAAATCCATCACTCACAGCTGAGAAGAAAGGGTGGGAAACTGTAGAAATGGTTAGGGTCCCTGGGAGACACTTGAACTTGGAATCTACTTAATAGCTCTTGGCACGAAAGCAAACAAGAGTCTCTTAGAGATCAAAGGACTTTTATCTGGCTCAGTGGAGAAATCTGTTACTTCAATAACTTATTGTTTGAGCCAAAAATATCCCTGGAGTGAGAAAAGAAGGAAGAAATGTGTTGTCCATTTTGGTCTTTATTGCGAATCTCAGTGTTTCCTTTTCAGGTGATTTCTGAGCTCTATAAAGATTTTTTTAATTGGCAAAGGCATGAATTAATAGCTGACTCTTGGACCTTCTATTTGAGACTGTTCTAAGTTATAGTTGAACATGTCATTGGGAGGAAGTTCTTTTACTCATTTCTTAATCTTTGATCAACAACCTACTATGTGTCACTCATTGGAGTGGAAATTCAATAGCATAGTGGATGAACCACGTTCCTCAAAAATTCATATCCAACCCAAACCTCAGAGTATAGCTTTAGTGGGAAACAGATAATTTGCAGATGGAATTGGTTACATTAAAATTAGGTCATGTTGGATTTGGGTGGGCTGTAACTCCAGTAACTGGTGTCCTTCTAAGAAGGGATGGGGGAGACCCAAGATGCACTCAGAGAAGGAACTGGTGTGACAGGGATTGGAATCCACACTGACAGCTGCCACAGAAGCTGGGGAGGGACAGAGCACAAATTCTCCCTCCTACTGAGACTCCAGTGGTGACCATCCCTGCTGACAGCGCCAGAGTTGCCTGAGGGCACATTACAGTTGTTGTTTTTTGTTTTTGTTTTTTTGTGCAGTTTTTGGCCTGGGTTGGGTTTGAACCCGCCACCTCTGGCACATGGGGCCAGCGCCCTACTCCTTTGAGCCACAGGGGCCGCCCTACATTCCAGTTGTTTTAAACCACTCCATTTGTGTTCCTTTGTTCTTATAGTCCTAGGAAACTAACCCACCTGTGTCATGAAACAACTCACAAAGCTCATATTCCAGCCATGGGGGTTGAGACAGGGGAAAGAGACAGACAATAAATAAATGCTTACTTTTGTAAGAATTACTGAAAAATATGAAACCAGATACTATGTTACCAAGAGTCAGGTTAGAGATGAGATGTCTATGTGAAGGACGATGGAAGGACCCAGGGCCTATGGTTCAGCGGTTAGGGCCAGCCATCTATACTGGGGCTGGCGGGTTCGAACCTGGCCCGAGCCTGTTAAATGACAATGACAACTACAAAAAAAAAATTGCTGGGTGTTGTGGCAGGCACCTGTAGTCCCAGCTACTTGGGAGGCTGAGGCAAGAGAATCTCTTAAACCCAAGAGTTTGAGGTTGCTGTGAGCTGTGACCCCCATTGTACTCTACCTACAGCGACAGAGTAAGACTCTGTCTCAAGGGAAAAAAAAAAAAAAAAAAAAAAAGGATGGAGGGTCTGGGAAGTTTCTTCAAACAGGAGATGTTTGAAGATCTCCCTCGTGCAGACCTGGATGGTGGGAGGACCTGCCCTGGGTCTGCCCAGCCAGGGAGGGTGGTGAGTGTGAAGCTGAGGCCTGGCAGAGCCCAGAACTTTCACCATGCAGAAAGACGCCCATGTGGCTCCACCAAGAAGCAGGGTGGGGAGAGGAGGGCGAGGCTGGTATGGGATCTGCACTCCAGATACTGGTAAACATATTTAATATTTATACGAAAGAAGACAAACTGAGCGTTGGGGCCAGACGGATGGAGTCGTGCGGGGAAAGGGTAAAATGCCAGGAAGCCTTATGTAAAGAATGCGCGTGTGGCAGGAGGTGCCATTCATTTCACAGGAGACTTGCTAAGGATTCCCTGGCGTGACCATGCCCTTTTCTCTTAGCAAATCCACCTGATTTTTAAATAACTTGTGCTTTCTAGATTATCTCCCTTCAGGAAAGGATGGGAGCTGGCGATGAATTGGATAAGAACAAGGAGAGGTGTGTTTTGAAGCTGGGCAGTATCCTGGATTGATCAGTGTCCCCACCCCACCCTCCATTTGCATCTACTTGAGACCTCAGAAGGTGGCCTTAGATTTGGAAAGAGGGTCACTGCACCTGATTTAGTTAAGCTGGGGCCATGCTGGAGAAGGTAGGCTTCTAATCTGATGACTACTGTCCTATTATTAGGACATGTGACAACTCAGAGACAGATGCAGAAGGGACACTGTGCCAGGTGACTGACGAGAGAGGCAGAGATCAGTGATCCACTCACCCACAAGCCGACAGGCACCGTGCCTGCCTGAACCATGGGCAGCTAAGAGAACAGTGTGGGGCAGATTTCCCCCCACCCAGCTCTGAGCCCACAGTGAGAGCAAGCGTGGCTCAGCCAACACGTGGGTTTCAATCTTTGGCCTCTAGACAATGAGAGAGTAAACTCCTGTTGTTTTAAGTCACAAGGTTTGTAGCACATTGTTACAGCAGCCGAAGGAGGTTGATACAGACTAGGGTGTGTTGTGAGAATCAAAAAACTAAATCCCCAAGCAGGAGAAAGATGTGCTTTTGTTTGCATCTTTTGTTTTTCTTTTAGATGTGGGGCCACCTTCGGTCATTTGGATGCATTTCTTCACTTTCTCACTGCTCCCATGACTGTCCCAGTGCAAGCCCCCAAAGCTCCTGCCGGTGTAAGATCACTGGGGTAGGTTTCCCTTCCTCATCCTTCCTCAGCTTCCTCCCCCATCCCTCGCCTTCTCCCAACAGTAAGGTGACACAGTAGACTTCTTTGAGGATTTTTGGTTGATTTTGGAGACCATACTTTTCCATCCCGGGGAAGAGAAAGGCATTCAGCTGGCATCAGATTTAGAGAGAAACTGAGTTTGGTTCAACTGTAAAATTATCAACAGATGTGACTTTAGAAATCAGGGCTCTATGTGTCACAGACACAAAGGACCATCGTGAGACTTAAACATTATGCTTTCCCATGAACCTCTTGTATGGGCGAAGAGACTAACCCTATCTTACTATTGTGAACAACTTTTTGTTTGCTTGTTTATTGTGTAACTTTTAATGTTCCATCAATCTCACTTTAATTTTTTGTTTCATTAATATTATTCTTCTTATTTTGACCACAGATACAGAATTGGCTTCCTTATAGCCCTTGTTCCATAACACACTCTTTTCCCTGTGCCATATGTGACACACTTGTGTTTATATAGTTATTTATGTGTAATAAACATTTGGAAACCCACCACCCAAAACAAAAGCTGGGACCTTCACAACACATCAATTTAACCTCAGTGTTTTTTTTAATATCTATCACTTTTACGTGCTTTAAAATGTGGTTACGTAAATACTCTGAGGGCTGGATTTTTTTGCTCAATAACCCACTCTGTTCAGATATGTGATTAATCCTTAGGTAGGAACTTTTGCGTGCTCAAAACCAAATATTCCATCATAGTCTTCTGGCTAGATTTTTCTCTATTAACCTGCAACAAATGAAATTCTGCACTCAGTTATTTTTTCTAAGCAAAACTTTCTCTTTTCTTAACCAATTTCTTTGAGGAACAAAGCCAAGAGCATCCCAGGTTGCCAGGGGGTTATTATATAATAAAAAGAAGTAAGAACAGACATTCAGGAAACTCAGCTGATAACAAACGTAGCTGTCCAAGCCAAAAATGTTTGTTAAGCGTTTAGGGGTTCAGACAGATCATGGTACGAGGAGTTCAAATACTAGATGATAAAACAAGAAGAGGAAAAAACAGGCATGCTAACATCTTTCAAGAAACACACCAGCAGACACACAAAGAATGAGTCAGTAAGCATAAAGAAAGTTTGATAGATACTACATGTTTTATTTCTGTCTCCTTTTCCATAATTTCCTTAGGGATTTTTAGGAAAAGAGTGCTTTGGTGATGACTTAGGTTATAAATTAGTGGAAATTATAGAGATTTCATAAGCAAATAAATTTGGGCTGTGCCATTTATTTATACTATGATCTCATATAAGACATCAACAATATCTCAGAAACATTTGGAAGGAAGACAGTGTGTATTTGTGTGTTCATTTATGTGCAAGAAGTGTCTATCGAGGACCTGTTAGATATCAGGCTGGGATGAGACTCTGAGGACGAGGCCTTGAGGTGAATAAAATGGATATGAATCTGTGACTCACTCTTATAGAGGAATGAATCAAAAACAGAAGTTTGGAAAAGATAGTGAACTTGTGTTTGAAGATAAATTCCCAGAGGACCAATTTTGAGTTTCCTTTTGTTTTTCATTAGACCACAAATGGCTCCTTATCGGTAATGAAAAACAACTCCTGATTTCTAGCCTCCCTCTGTCTCTGGAGAACAGGTGCTTGAAAAGTGATGTTCTTGCATTTTCCTGGCAATGTGCATGCATCCTACCGGCTAAATGCCCATTAGAAATCATTTTTGTTCATACTTAAATGATAAGTAAAAACACACACTCCCCTAAAGGAATAATTTGACTTATCAAAGGCTTTTGTGCAAGAACAACAAGGGCCATTATGTGTTCTTGTGGTGCATGATGTCAGTACAACTTCGAGAGTTAATTACGTTCTTAATTACAGCTTTGTATTGAATTAGAGAACGATCATCCATAACATAATTGAAACCCTGCTGAGATCACGTCTGTTGCCAGCTAATTGCATGCCATTTTTTAGTAAACTTTAAATAAAAACCAATATTTCATTGGTCTCAGCTTTAATTAATTGACAGAAGAAACTTAATTGGGGTTTTATCAATAGATTGAATATTTTCAAGTGATCACTGACTGAGGGATGAGTTACATTCTAGTATAACAGCTTTCAAATATCAACCTGTAAAGCTGCTTCCCTGGCATTCAGGAAAGAAACCTGCATACAAGTACATAGTCTGTTGCTCTACAAGAAGCAAATCGTTGGAAGAAAAGATCACTTCACCCAGAGTCAGAAGTTGTAAGTTCTGTTTCCTTGGGCCCTTCCTCATGATGCCCTTTAGGCCAACACTTCTGCCCTATGGCTTATGTGTCTCCCTGTCAAAAATGAGAGGTAGGTGGGTCTTAAAAATCCTTATTCCTACCACTCTGGGAGGCGAGGCAGGTGGATCACTTGAGCTCAGGAGTTTAAGACCAACCTGAGTAAGAGCAATACTCCATCTCTACTAAAAATAGAGAAATAAGCCAGGTGTGGTGACAGGCACCTGTAGTCCCAGCTACTTGGGAGGCTGAGGCCAGAGGATCACTTGAGCCCAGGAGTTTGAGGTTGCTGTGAGTTATGACAATGCCATTGTTCTCTGCCCATCTATATAGGAATACAAACTGAGACTCTGTCTCCAAAGAAAAAAAAAATCCTTCTTAACTCAGATATCAACTTCTATGACTTAGGGTTAATGCCCAAGTGAAGGAGGGTAGAGGGAATATTGTCCATAGGCAAACTGTTTAAGATCATGTGTCTCTGCTGTTCTTTCCAAAGCAGGGCTCCTTGGTGATGTATGACAGAAACTCTCTGGTTGACCTAACAGAGAAGAGGTTGTAAGAACATCAGTAGGATAATCAGGACAGTGGATGCTGCCCTTAACAGAAATATCATTATTTCAGTCATTAGCTACAGGAACAGAATGGTCTTGTTGTGTTGCTAATGGAATGCTGATTCTTACATCTCTGTCTTCACTCAAGATTCAGAACCCCTTAAGAGAGTCTGTGGTGCCAAGATGAGCTCAGATGTTCTGTCTTAGCTGAGGGAGAACTGGGCCCCTTCCCTGAGGTCTTGGAGAGGCAGTTACTGTTGGAAGAAATCAGGTGCTGTGACTAAAAGAGAAGATAGTCGGTATTCAGTTAGACAAGAACAAACTTCCCTGTACTTTCCATCTGACTCTAGAACAGATGTGTGATGCCTCTGAGAAAGCCCTGCTCCCATGAGACCCTGGGCATTTCTGAGTGATAAAATGCTTGGCAGCAATAGTTAGGAAAAATTGTCATACTAAAGACTGTAGATTTCAGGATATTGAAAATGGGAGGGGAGGAGGGAGGGAGGGAGGGAAGGAAGGAAAAAGAGAGGGAGAAAGAAAGAAAACACTTCCTTTAATCCCAAAAACTTATTACTTAGGAACACTTCTGTTTTTGTACTTGTGGGTCGAGTTATCTAAGTATATTTTTCTCAGGTGAATTTGTCTTTATCATAAAATTAATCCATTTTATGTCCCTGTTCAAGCTGCAGTGAAGTGTAAGATTGAGTAAGACTCCGTAAAATTTCTTTTGCATTTTACATGCCTACACATCTTCATTTTTGTCGATCTATGTAAGACTGTTTTGTGATTGTTGACTTTTATTGACTGTGGAGCATGGCTTTCTCTTGAGTTATTTATTGTGCCAAAATATTGGATTTATACTTTCATTATATTATTTCGCAGATTCTTTTTCGCCTTTTAATGTCAAATTGACAGTAACCCGTTCAGAAGGTAAAGATATAATTTAATAATGAGGGGTTTTAGAATAGGTTTCTAGGAAATGAGAGGCCACAGTCAATATCTATTTTTGAGTTTTTGATGTGAAGCACATTTAGGAGTATGTCAATTTGTCTTCTTTCGTTGCCTGCAATAGAAATTGATTTGGGCTAATTTCAGCAAAAGCAAACCTGTCAGAGGCCTGTCAGGATCTCACAGAACCTGGTTTGTAAACCCTGACAGCCAAAGAAGGGTCTCAGCCATGATTTGAAGTAGGAGATGCTGTTCAAGGTGCCATTCTTAAAAAGCATCACATCTAAACAAGCGTCTATAACCATTACTCTTGCCCTATGTCATAGCATGTGATTAACATTTGGAGAGAAGTCCTTCAGTAGGGCTGTGGGTAAACAAACCTTGCTACAACCCTGCCCTGGAATACTACTTAGCAATTAAAAGAAATACGCCATCCATACATAACAACAACTTGGATGGGTCTCCTAGGTTGGGTCTCCCAGGACCCTAGGATGGGTCCTGAGCAATAAAAAGCCAGTTTCTGAAGGTTGCATGTTGCATGATTCCATTTAAGTAACTATTTCAAAGAGATGAAATTTAAAACATGGAGAACAGATGAGTGATTTCCAGGGGTTGAGGGGAATGTGGCTTTGGTTGTAAGCCAGAAAAAGGAGGGACCTGTGCATGGGGAGAATTCTCTGTATCTTGGCTGATGGTGGTGAATATGGAATTTACACATGTGAGGGATATGTTAGAAATAAATGCACACACACAATTAGTACAGGGGAAACTGAGGACATCTGAGAATTGTGACAGTCAGTATCCCGGTACTCTTATTTTGCAAGATGCTATGATTGGAAAGCAAGCTCCTTGGCTTGTTTCTTTCAACAGCATGCACATAGATAAGTATCTCAACAAGAACCTTTAGTTCAGAAAAGACATTCTAGGAGAGCATTCATTTGGCCTATTGCCAAACTCTAGTAAGACTGAGTCAAAGAAGTAAGATGTAGCAGCAACCCTGCCCTGTGTAGTTGGAAGCCAGCACCTTGGATCACTTAATCATGGCGGAATGCATCTCCTCAAAATAGCTGTAATAATATTTCCAGACCCACACACTCTCCCAGAGTCTTGTCAGTTTCCAATAAGAGGTGACAAATGTTTACCACCCTGTTAAGCCCGGGGAGGCTTGGGACTTAACTGGTGAATCAAGCACGCTGGTGGTGCTATGTGGCGTTAAGTCAGAAGATGTGGCTCTTGCCAGCCTCTCTCTGTCTCTTACCAGTTGCTTGCTCTTGGAACCCAGCTTCCATGTTGTGAGGAAGTCCAAGGACGCGGAGAGGCCACGTGTGAGTGTTCTGGCTGGCAGTCCAGCTGACAGTTCTTCTGCTGAACGTGTGAGTGCATAAGCCTCCGGATGACTTCAGCTCTCCTAAAAGAGTGCCACGTGGGGCTGAGGCAAGATGCCCTGTCTGCTCTCTGTCCAAATCACAGATTCAGGAGGAAAACCGATGTTGCTTTAAGCCAGAAATTCTTTTGGAATATTTTGGAACACAGCAATAAGTAACTGGATCACCTTCTTTCCAAACACTACACACAGTGGGAGAAAGGAAGTTCCCTGGGAGGATAATGCTGGACGGCTAAAAGCAACATATGGCTGCTCCGTGGGGGCGCGTGCCAGTTTCGTCTTTTCACACGCCTGTCACTCAGAAGAGCTCACTTCAGAGACTCTGGGGAGTGTAAGGGACATCAGTGGCCAGAAGAAATCAGGTCTAAGAAACCATCCCAAAAGATCTTTTGAAGCATCTATTTTATTTAATATTTTGTGCACCAGGCATGTGGAAGCGTTGAATAATCTCTGACCAAACGCCCCTTTTTATGTTAATGTTTTTGGCTTTTCTAGAGACTGACGCATTAACCATGCTGCTCTATCCATGATGAAGGAGAGATATCCATTAAAATGAAAAGCAGGAGAATAGACTCAAGGAAGATTAAATATGCAATGTCATCATGTAAAGTAAAGCAGAGCCCATCTACTCCTTTGGCATATAATTTCAAGTGCCTGCCTCATGCTAAGATTGCAGATTCACCTGTAAACAAATGGGACAAGGTCCCTGCTCCCGAGAATCTCCTCTTCTGATAGAGGAGGACTGAATTAAATCAAAAAAACAAGAAACCCAGCTAATTCCATCTTTATGTGTGAAGCCTTGAGAGCATCGCAGAAGAAAACTTTAAGCAAAATGCAAAATTTATATGCCAGCTTCAGGAAGAAATATTTCAATGAGTTCCTGGCTCCACGCAAGGAAAATGGAACAGAAGCCAAGCATTCTGTTGGTTAAAAGCAGCTAAGTTTCTTGAGCCTGGACTGATTGGGAACGTGGAAGAGAAAGTGTCAGGTCTATCAGCAGAAGATTGGCACAGAGCCACTGTCCACAGAATGGAGAGCCCACCAGTCTCCGAAGAGAGATTGTCAGGCGTGACGAAGCAGGAATTTTAGCTGAAGAATATTCACAAATTGCAGGCCAAGAGGGAAGAGGGGATGTTCATCATCTCTTCACAGCCTTGCTCATTGGGGGACCTGCTGTCCTTTATTGTTAATATAAAAATCAATATAGCAAGAGGCGAGTCTTTGCTGTGATAATATTGGCTCCTTTCACCAGGCGTGTGGAATTAGATTACTGATAGATGCACCTCTGTACCTCCCCAGGCTCCAGATAGAATCTGTGGGCCTTGCCAATAAGCACAGTAACAAAGTGTGGATCATGAACCAGCAGGCAGCCAATGGCAGTGGAGAAAATGTAATTCCCTTGCAAGACACGGTCCTGGAGGGAGCCGGGAGGCGGCTGGCCTGATTGTGTATGCTCAGCTGTGCTCCGGCCAGAAGATTTGAAGGGAAGTCTGAATACCTGTGTGCAGCTAAGACACTGTACACCGAGGAGGTGGCATCCTGTAACAGAGGAAGAGAGAAAGAAAGAAAAACAAAAAGAAAAGGCAAGGAGGGGAAAGAGAGGGAGGGAAGTCCAGAAGGAAGGCCTGCAAGCAGCTCTGTGAGATAACTTCCCCTACAGGCCTCTGGTGAAAATGAAGTGGTTTAAGTAAAGGGACAGATCACACATATACTTTCCTGTGGCTCTGTGCTGCATGGAAACTAATTTTGAAAATGTGATCTGCTAGAGACCCACTGTGGACCTGCCTTTATTTGGAGTCACATGGCGAGGAGCCTGTCTAGAGTCTGTCTTCTCTGAGATCAGACATGTAAGTGCAAATAGAGTACCAATTAGCAGATTCCCGTGGGGGCTTGGGGTCCTATTTTTTTTTTCAGCTTATAAAATTAATAGAACATGTAAAGAATGAAATGAAAACTCCTGGTAGCAGCCACGCAGCTGTGTCAGCTGTCGATCATGTGTCTGTACTTCCTGCCAGTTTTTCTTAATCTAGTATGTACTTGTTCACTTTCTATATGAGTGTGTACATATCATACGCATATATCCATTACATAATATATGTGCGTACATCACATACATGTGTACAGAGGTATAAATATTTGTTTACAAAGTTAAAACCAGGTAGTTTTTACCTTATTTGTCATATAGTATTGTGAGCATTTCTTTTCTTAAATAATTTATTGTTTCAGGTTAATTTGAGGGTAGAAGGAATTAGGTAATGAATGTGTGCATTTGTTAGGTAGAGTCTTTGTTATAATTATGTCCCACGCCCAGGAGGTGTGCCACAAGCAATTTTGACTTTAAGCAATTATCAAGGACAAAACAAAAGAATTAGGTAAGAATAAATATTTGCATTTATTAAGTAGAGTCCCTCTTATAATTATGTCCCATCCCCAAGAGGTATGCCATAGCATTTCTTTCTTTTATTTTTTTTTTTACAGATTTTGGCTGGGGCTGGGTTTGAACCCACCACCTCCGGCATATGGGGCTGGCACCATACTCTGTTGACCCACAAGCACTGCCCTAGCATTTCTTGATTTTAAGAAATTATCAAGGACAAGACATTAGTGATTATGTCTTAGAGTCAATCACGTTAATGAATATTGTCATTTTTTCCAGCTTTTTTACTGTTCTAACACTTCATCGATAGTTTTAGGCACAAATCACAGAAAACTTAGGTAAATCTATATGCATTCGTAAAAGTAAATTTCATAGACTGAATCCCTAAAACAAGAGCTACTAGGGGGAGGGTGTGAGAAGAGGGCATTGCCTACAGGGCTGAAAGAGCAGCTTTAGCTCTTGGTATTCTTTATTGCCGTAATAATTGCTAGTGTTGCTGTTGTTAATTTCATATAGGAAAATAAAAAGGAATAAACTATGAGCAGGCTCATAAATTCAATGCCCAGAATCCTCCTGGGAGTTTCAAACAATAAGAACAACAATGGTGTCTGTCTCTCATTAGAAAAATAGTAAACATGGGCATTGAATGCCACCAACCCTGCCACCGGTCATTTTCTATGTGATTGCCATCAACAATTTATTGGATCTTCCCAGAAAACAAAAACACGTGTGTATGTGTGCATGCATTACATGCTTTTATAAATGTACATAATTATGTGTGTGCATTTTTAGACATATATGCATGTGTGTGCATGCTTCATAAGTGTTACTTTAAAGGTGCAGTTTATACATACTAGGATTCATCATGATATCTTAAGATACTTCTAGGAGATGTCTTCATATTGGCATGGACTTCTTTGCATGATCTCACCATTATTGAACTGTGCGTACTTATCATACACATATATCCATTCCATAATAACGGATCCTTCCATCCTGCTCTTTCCTCATTTGGTGACCTAGGTGTGCTTTGCCCTAGCCACCTGTCCCTCAGGCTGTCCTCCCCCTAAGGAAATCTCTTCAGTGAGCTCAGCCATCCTCCTGTGATTGTTGGACAGCGAGGAGCTTCTCTTTCTCTGAGAGCAAGTTCTGTGGTGGCAGCTCCTTCCTCCTGGGCTTGTGGCCCTGCAGTGAGCAGGACAGATGTGGTCCCTCCTTACATCTGTAGAAAGGTTGTACTCAGAGGTATCCCTGGTCTTGAAGCGGCACTGGGGACATCTGCTCCTTGCTCCTGGGCTTGTGGCCCTGTTGTGAACAGGACAGATGTGGTCCCTCCTTACACTTATAGAAAGGTTGTACTCAGAGGTATCCCTGGGTTCTGAAGCAGCACTGGAGAAATCTGCTCCTTCCTCCTGGGCTTGTGGCCCTGCTATGAACAGGACAGATGTGGTCCCTCCTTACCCTTGTAGAGAGGTTGTACTCAGAGGTATCCCTGGATCCTGAAGTGGCACTGAGAACATTCCTATTATTCACTTGGTGTTGAAATAAATGAGTGAATAAATGAACCAATGCAGGTCTTTTCAAAGATAAATATTATTTCAACCTGTTGGGTGGAAAAAAAACATACCTTTCATTTTATGACGTTGTTTTAAATGTAAGACAAGTGTACAATTATCTATGATAAATTCCAGAGGAAGCAGCAAGGCAAAAATCCCTCCAGCTGGGTTTAGAGTCTCCCTTCATCCCCACCCTCATCATGCAATGAAACTTCCGCCCATTCCTGGCCCGTGTCTCTGTCTGAGTCTCTGGATTTGAGATCGTCCTCGCACCCAGTATAGCAGGCTTTCACTTTTCAAGTTGCCAGATCTGCTAAATAAAAAATAAATAAATAAATAACAATGATGAATGTTTCTGCGCCGTGGCAGATGCTCATTTCCCTCTGGTTCACGTATCTTTGCAAACGCAGATTTACAAATCATGCAGGTTCTCCAGAGGGGTCTTGGTTTTCCATCCCGCCCTGAGCCCAGTGCGGAGCTGAGCAGCCCAGTATCCACAGTGTCTAGAATTGAGACAATAGCCCCAGGAAAAGAAGGTGTGCTTGGAGACAGCGCCTACAAAGGCCTGAGATTGCAACGTTGGTAATTAGTCTGTCACTCTCGAGGAAGGGGGCACTGCAGCGGGATCTCTCTGTTAGCCTCTGTGCCCCCTACTCCCGAGACAGAGCCAGCTGGAATGTAAGGGAGAGAAGTTTGAAGATTCATCACATGTCTTTATGGCTCTGAAATCTCATTACTTCACAATATTTTTTTTCTTTCTCAGTAGTACAGTAAAACAGCACTCAGAAATTAATTGTATTTTCAATAAAGCAGAACCTAGCTTTTCTTTTCTTTAGGTTCTTTTTTGGGGGTGGGGGTGGTTTTGTTGTTTCAATATTGAACTTGCTTGATTCTGGGAAACTCAGGATTAACCGTGTTATAGGGAATAAAATGTTAGAGAATCTATTTGAGAAAAATTCACTTCCAATGATGTTATTTTTTCTCATAGGTTTCTTTCCCCTTCAACCCCCTTGCTTTCGTGACAAATTATGTCATACGTGGAATCACTGCCCACGCACAGTACCCCTTTGCACACTTGCTCAACACACCTGCATGGATTCCAGCAGACAGAGAGCCCTGGAAATGGGTTTATCCACTGAGGGAGACAGTTAGAAAGGGACAAGTAGATGAGCAAGAAAATAGGGTTGTGATGAAAATGGCAGAAGGAATGTGAACAGGTTGGCAGAAGGCTTTCTGTTTAATTCTAGGGTGAACTATTTCCAAGTAATTAGCCCATCAAATCCTTAATATCGTAGATATAATTGCTAAGGACAAGGATAGTTTTGGTGAATTGGTGAAAAAAAAATGATTAAGGCAAAAAAATCACTATTTTTTCTCATCTATAGAGAAGGCCAAATTGGAGTGGAGTTTGCACAAGGCTATGGGGAAGGAAATATGGTAGAAATAACACCTGCCCTCCAGCCCACAGCAAACAATTCTAAAATGCCATTGTGATTTGAACCAAATATAAGAAAGGGAGGTTGGTGGGAGTCTTGCTCCCCAAATCTCCCTCTCCACACCTAGTGTACAAGGATTTGGATAACTGTTGGGATTTATCCCTGGCTCTCCTTTTTGCTCTTTGGTTTTCTCTATGTTTTCTTACCCTTGGTTTCCATGGGAACTTGCATTGCTATAGTCTTGAGTCAGAAATCTCCGCCTTAGGCCCCAGGGACTTATCAGAGGATGGAACCAGCCTGCTCCAGGAGGGATGAATCTCCTGCAGACATCATTGGTCAAGGAAAAGGTTTTGGTAACCTAGGGATATGGAAAGTATCCTTTCATCTAAGTAATTCAGTATTTCACTCTTAAAGAATTGAACACTGGAATTATTTCAGACATGAAAACTCCAGTATAGCATAGTTGGTTTTATTTTTCTTTCTGCTTAAAAAAAAATTTTTTTTAATAGTCTGATCTCTGTAAACTCAGGGAGTCGGAAAGAAAGGACAGCAGTTGAGCAGGCTAAAGATTAATCCTTTGGGGGCCATGACTGTGAAGCCTTCTGGCCATTTGTTCAATGCTGAATGCTCAGGCAAAGGTAGTTCCCCAGCAAGAGGATTAACTTTTATTGGTTTGTGAAAATATCAGCTCTTAGGAAAGAAGTTGAACAAAGTTGTTCTTCCCTGGCCTGGGATCTATAGAGGAGCAGAGCCCTGCTGTCCTTTTTATTCTTTGTGCTGTGAGACAGGGAGATGGTTTAAATTATCATCCTGCAGATGGATGCCCTGTGATCAGAAGATGGTATGCAGAGGTCTGGCAGCCTGAGGCTCTGAGCTTCTGCCACCTCCTGCTGTTTCCGTAATGGTTTGTCAGCTTTGTGGGGGTTGGGGGAGGCCCTGAGCTGGACCCCATGGAGAAGGCATGTGGAGGCCATTAAGCTGGTCTCAAGATGTCTGGGCCGCTAAACATTAATAAGAAAAAAGAATGTTCCTCCAACATATAAAGCCAAATATTTAGTTAAGATTGTTCTCATTAAAGGTGCCGAGATTCGATTTGTCATGTGCATGGAGACTTGTAAAATGCGGCTGTGCGGGTGTTCCTGACAGCCTCAGTGCTAGGTGCCTGGGTGCTTGTGCACATGTGTTTGTCTGTACTGCCCCTACGGCATGGGATGCCGGACTTGCCTGTAGGCCCCTTTGGTTATGGTTGTGTCTGTAGAACCCCAAAGAGAACTCAGAGGTCTGAGAAAGCAAGTGAGCAGAAGGGAGCATCACTGTGGCCTTCGCTATGTCTCATGTCCCGAGCCAACTGTTCATCTGCCTTCATCTTTATCTCATGGAAAGAAAGCGCCTACTTGAGAGTCACCCCGCCCACAGGTGTCTCTGCAGGAATACCGACTCGCAGGTGTATGCGCATGCACACACACACACACACACACACACACACACACACACACACACGAGAGAGGCGAGTACCCCACCCCATGCTAACAAAGCCCCCATAACAAAACCCCACATGGGTTTCTCTTTACCCTTCTGTTGCCATGGCAAACAATTTGATTGAGTAAACTAACAGGATTTGAGAATGTGGTGTTATTCCTCTCTGCTCTGTGCTTACCATAACTAGCCCTGAGCACGTTATGCAAACACAAAGTCTTTAAAAAGTCTATTTCTCATAGATTGATGTGAGAAAATTCATTATATAGATCGCTGCCCAAGGGCTTTATTTGGTCAGAATCCCTCCAAACTCTCTTCCCTTCATTTGTAAAATTACCCTCTCCCCTGCCTCCTGCCTCCCTCAGAATCGTTTTGTAAACTAAAATAAAATCTTAAAATAAAAGTAAAATCCCACCCCCAGCAGCTGACTGTCTTGACTCCCTCTTGGTCAAGGGGATCCCTAAAACTGAGTTGCTAGCCATGAGAAAGGAGCTCAGACAGGCCTCATCATGTCCCCTCCCTCCTTAGAGATGTGCTTTGTGATGCATTAACAGGCCTAATGCTGTACCGGACATACCTGCAGGGCCTCAGGATATACACCACCTCCCCCCCACCCCTGAGCCTGGGCAGATGTCCTGGACCTTATTTTGGATCAATAGACCCTTGGCTTAACTCAGCATTCCTTTTTGCTACTCCTGGTCTAGCAGAAAGAGCCTAATTCTTTCAGCTACTTGTCAGCTAAAGAATCTTTAAACCCACCTAAAAGCTGTAAGCCCTGTTTTGAGATGTCCCACCTTTTGGGGCCAAACCAATGTGTGCCTTCCATGCTTTGACTTATGACTTCATCTGTAATTCCTGTCTCCCTGAAATATATAAAACCAATTGTAACCCCACCACCGTGAGTCCATTTGCTCCGTGCTTCTTGGGTGTGGCTCCGGGTCATGGTCCTCGAATTTGGTTCAGAATAAACCTCTTCATTTTATAGAGTACAGTTTCTTTTCTGTAAAATAGAATCCATTGATTTTTCATCAAGAAGGTAGAATTGAAAGAGAGCTCTTAGAAGCATCAGACTTCCATATGCATGAGTGTGAACAGTTCCCTGTTATAAAAAGGAAAAGGCATTACAAATATATATAAATATAAAAATAAATATACACACCTACATATATATAGGGTGTCCATAAAGTTCATGTGCAATTTAAAATAGCTGTCTATTTTAAATACACATATAATGTATATAATATACATACATATGCCAATTTAAAAATAGAGAATAGCACAGTGGTTGATAGAGCTAATGTCCATCACAAAATTACAAATGCTAGAATTATATCATGTTTGTTTCAGATCTATATAAAAATAAATAAATGAATGAAAGAAAGAAAGCAGACATCATTGATAAAGTTGAAACGCTCAATTTTTGCACCTGCCCAGGACACATACCCTCTCGCTGACTCTCTGAGTCCCTTGTCACTTGGGTCACCCCCCCCCCCCCCCGCTCTGTTGTCTGTCCTCCTCCCCCACCTGAATCTAGTTCTGCCCCATTCATTCCTCCCCCACCAACCTGTCTACCCCTCCCTCCTTCCCTGACATGAGCGCAGTATTAACTGTTCCCAATCTCTGTCTTTAAACGTTTAGTAACATACCCGGATATCCATAAGCAATAGAGTTGTTCAGTTTATTTGAAACTGGGCATGTGTGTATCGCAGCCATGTGTCTTTCTCCAGTTGACTTTTTTCACCCAACAAGCAACTTTCAAGCCCCAGCTCTGAAAACTTGTGGTTGAGCCCTTGCATTTCACCTCCGGCTTTTCATGCCTTCAGAGGCTGATGCTTCGCACTTGCAAACATGTCCTGGGTGCCCGGCATGTGTGACATTTCCTTTTTCATTGTTGCATCCAGTGATTCCTGAGTAGGCCATGCACATGCGTGTGAAAGAGCTTCTCAGGGAGATTGTTTTAAATGTGTATCTTAATGTCTTAAGACATCTAAGCCCCATGCCGTTCTTTTGCTTCTGGGAAGGCAGAGAAAAGTGATTTGTTTGAAGGAGGTCCGGCTCCACTCTCCTCTGTAGTCCTTCTTCTGTTGTTAGGAAGCTGTTTCTTCACCTAACCCTGGGACTATCATCTGGAAATATTATTATTAGGAGTCACATCAGTTTTCTGTCTTCTGTTTCAAAATCATTAACAGCTCTTCACTGAAAATATATTCTCTGCCTCTCTTTCTCTCTCTGCTGTGAGTCACAGCGGCTTTCTTGGAAGTGATAGACCATATAATTCTCACATGTCAAGGTTCTAAGCCAAAGCCCTCAGGCAGTGCTTCTGATTTTCTTGAAGAAAAAAAATAAAAGATCATAACCCTCTCTGAGGGGTGCTCCCACAGCACCTGCTTGGTGCACCTGTCACCCGACGCCTGGCAGGGAGGCTTAGTGTCCTGCGGTGTTGGAAGGCCCTGCCCATATAGATGGGGTCCCCTCCCCTGGTGCCAACTGTGGACACAGCGCATGTTCCAGAACCCCTCCTTCCCCCAGAAGGGGAATTAGTGGGCTCCCAGGCTCTGAGAGTATCTGTCTTCTTCAAGGAGTTACAATGGCCTGGGGTCTTGGAAATCTGCCCAGTGGCTCTGTGGGGGCCCTGCACCCCCAGGCAACACAGAATCTGCTAAAGAAAATGTGAGTCTTGGAGTCCAGGGCTAGAAAATATAGGATTGACACGTAATATGGGGCTTTGAAAAGTGAGGTTTAGATGGTTTACTGATGATGTGTTGCGTTGTGTGTGCATGTGTGAGTATCGTGTGGTGTACATGTACTGTGCATGTGTGCATGTGTTCACATATATGTGTGATAGTGAGACAGTGAGTGGTGTCTATGTGCAGGTGCTGTTTTTATATATAGTGTGAGCCTGAGTGTTTGTGTGAGCGTGTGCGTTGTGTTTATGTACATGAGTGCTGCTCATGTGCATGTGCTGTGACATTTTATGTATGTTATGCATATGTTTTTGTGTGTGAGAATGTGTTGTGTATGTGAGTGTTGTGTGTATATGTGTGTGTGTTGTGATGTGTGTTCATGCCCATGTGTGAGAGTGAGTGCTCTGCATGTTGTGTGTATATGAGAATGTTGAGTGCTATGTGTGTGTGTTGCTTGTGGGTATGTGTGGCTGTGGGAATGGGTGTGTGCCCTGTGTGGGCTGAGTAGGGATGAGGTAGGAGAAGGGGGCTGTTGCTTTTCTCCCTGGGTCTCAGGATGGCCCCTGCCCCACCCTGGCCAACCCCACCTGAACAAAATATTGGAGACTTCTGAGTTTCAGAGAAAGCTAGAAGGCATCATAAACACCAGCCTATGTCAGCACCCACAGGAGTTAGCTCAGCTGACTGAAAAGGACACAGCAGTTGCAGAAACTGAAATACTGAAATACCCAAGGCCCACTTCAGTGTCCACCCAGCCGCTGTCCTAAGACCATCACCTCCCACCATGTCCTCAAGATTCGAGGCACAACACACCTGCCCTGGCCCACTCTGGTCCAGCTCTGGAGCAGCCTGCCCTGGCCCACCCTGGTCCAGCTCTGGGGCAGCCTGCCTTCTTCCTCAGTGCTCAGACCCCAACAGGTGTTACATATTTTGAATATCTTCCCTATCGAGCCTGACACTTTCCCATTGTGTTCCACTGACCCTCTTGAAAAGACACTTAAACATTTTCTTGTCATTCCATTAGAAAAAATGTTTTATCTTTTTAAATCCTAACCTTCTACTTACTGAGTTCCCCCATTAGTTTCTTGAAATTAAACATATATTAGTTCCTTTTCAATGTCTAATGCATACACCCCAATACTATTAATTTTCCTTTCATTGCCACTTTGGCTGAATCTCCCAGGGCTTTTTTACTTTAGCTCTAAATAGTTGGAACTTTCCCTTTAATTTTTTTTTTCTTTAAGTGTCATTTAGATGTATCAGGGATTGTGTCACACAACATTGCTTTTTTAAAGTCATAACTGCATTTGTGAATTTCTGTGAAACTCTATGTCTTTGTTCCCTTCTTCTCTGTGTTCTCAGTAAAATGATGTTCAAGCCTCATATCCTGCTACTTGGTGAAAAATCAATGTACTTTGTGATACTATCATGGTGGGGGGGGGATAGTTTTATGACTTTGAGGGCAATATCTGAATTTTTAGTTTTTGTTTAAATTTAATTAAACAAAATTTAGCTATGTGTGTTATCGCTAAAGCATCCTAATCTTGATCAAGCTCTGTAGTAAACAGTTTTATAAATTGTAATTTTTACATCAATCCATAAGGTTTTTAAAAAAAGAGATTGACTCTCACTGACCTATTCTAACCTCCCATCATTATATGGAGTAGGGCCAAAGGAGCTCTATAATAACTAAAGTGCTCGCTACATGGAGCAACAGGTGTGCCAGATGAGCTGATCCGATAGTCACGGTAGCCTATGAAGAAGGGTTGATAGTTATCTGCCTTTTACAAGGTAGAAAATTTAAAGCAAAACAAGTAGGAAGATTTGTCTGGTTCATTTAGCAATTAAGAAATAAAGCCAGTGTTAGTTATCATAAAGCCTATTAGTAGAAGGCAGAGAGAGGGCAAGTTACTTGCTTGAAAACAGTCAGTTTGGTGCAGGAAGAAGGCGGATGGGAAGAGCTGAGATTCAAATCTCAGCGTTCTAGCTGTGCAGTTGCAGGCTCTCGACAGACAAGGTGAGAATCTAAGACTAATTCTTCCCTGCTTCACCCCTCCTTGGGTATACCTTAAACTCTCTCTCTTTCATAATTATAGTATTGGAAACACAAGAGTGTAGATATTCTCTGAGATCTAATCCTTCGTGATTCACAATGCTTTATCCCAGCTCATTAGATTAGATCAGTGGGGGAAAAGTGTTATTTTCCCTCTTTATTATTGGGGTTTAAGTGAGCAGGGTAATTTTCCATTATAATTTTGTGTTTTAAATAAATAGAACCAGCTTTATTGTGAAAATACTTGTCTAATATTGGGCAATAAATGTTTAAGTGATTTTGCTTTAATTACTAGTCATGCCATTGCGGTGCATAAAATAGAATTGTTCTTGAGTTTGCTCCTTAGAGGGGAAGAGGCTACATTTATACAATATGCGCCTGTAATACTACATTAGAGTATGTGCATGTGTAAATAGATGCTTTCTTATTTATATACATGGTCATTATAGAGCTGTGTGAGAAATATAATTTTCTCTACACAATCTATAGATCCATAGGAGGGGGATTCACTGACCCTGCGTGTCTGTTTCCTAACAGAACGTCACCAGTAAGGTAATTACATGATGAGGACATCCCCGCCATGGCTCTATTTTTAAAACAAAATTTCTATTTCTAGCAAGACCATTCTTTTGAAAGGTTAAGGCATTCCTTTTATTTTGGTTATGAGTTAAATATCATTGTGTCATTTTTTTTCAACTATGCAACCATCTATCCAAAGATTCCACTGCTACAATGCTAAAGGTTGATGACCATCGTGGTCAGCCATCTACTTGTCTGAAAGCTGCAGTGACACCTCCATGCTCTCCTCGGCAGTGGCACAGGTGCCAGGTGAAGTGCTATTTATTATTAAAAAGTCCCCATGACCCAGCTTACTGTAAACAGCTTTAAGAACCTGGGATCTGGGTGGCGCCTGTGGCTAAAGGAGTATGGTGCCAGCCCCATGTACCAGGGGGGGCAGGTTTAAGCCTGGCCCCAGCCAAAAACTGCAAAAAGAAAAGAAAAAAAAAAAAAAGCCCAGGATCTCTGCCATCTCCTTCCTGTCTGTTCCAGTGTCAGGAAAGAGCACATCTTGGTGTAAGTCAAGAGAGGCTTCCTGGAGGCACTGGCTCAGAGCAAGGCTTCTGCTCTTTATATATCTGGTGTCTGTGCCCAGGTTGGCTAAGACTTCATTGCTTTTCTGTGGAATGTTTCTATTTTATCTACAGTCTGGCTTCTTTCCAAGTTGGCATGACAAACTTTACTCTAAAGCCGTGGAAATCAGAAACCAGTCAGCCTTGAAGAAAATGTTTCAAGAGAACAAGAGAAATAAGCTGTAGAGAAATTAGACTTAAAGACAGAGAGAACTTCTGCAAGAGATGGAGTGGGAGTTTCTTGTTTTCTCCTTCTTTTTCTTCTTATTTTATTATTATTATTATTATTTTTTTTGGCTTTTTTTCCTTCTTCATGGTCTCTGATCTCGTTAGCATGTTCTTTCATTACTACAGCTGTTTCTGCAACATTTTGCCTGAAGATTATAGTGTCTGGTTTATTATATTCAATGGGGGGATGACTCGATAAGAATAATCATCACTGTGCTGTGGTTTGACTCCTTGATTACATGTTTTATATTTTCCCATTGTTTCCAGAGACTTCTGTGGTGTTTGCAGTTCAGCCTCATCATTAGCAGAGCTGTGATGCTAAGGCAATGCTAATTCAGGAAGAGACTTTGGAAAAGAGCGTAGATGTTTCCAAGCAGGAAACATTTCCATGTCTACCCTTTCCTGGTTTCTCGGGTTGGAATGTCACTGATATGAAATGTCTTGAAGCCACACTCTTACTTGGATAGCGCAAAATCCTAAGAATCATATCTCTGGGTTGATGTGGTCCAAAGTGGCCTCAGCTCTGACCAGGACCAGTTCTGGACATCAGTTCCCTGTCAAGGGAGGTCTGGGCTTTAGCAGTTCTTCCTGGGCTGCCAGGCACTCTTTTGATCCCTGCAGCCCTTTGTGATTATCTCAGTCTCCTGGCTGCTTCTTTTCCTTGGGAGAGTTCATAGCACTCCTTCTCATATTTCAAACACTCCCCGTCAGACCTTTTTATCCTCATGTTTGGATGATTTCCTGTCTGCTTAATTTCTTCCTTCTGGAGCTCTGGAAATGGATGGACTAACTTGAAGGTGATTTTTTTTTTCAATCCCAGTTCACAAACATGTGAGACTCTTGATGTTGCAGTAACACCGAGGGTTCTAACACCCCGGGGAAAGACCAGCTGTGTGATGTTCCTGAAACAGGAACCAGGAAAGGAAAGTCTGCACGTCCCCAGCTTCATGCCCTTTCCCTCTGCATTGAACTCCTTGCTGTCTGATGCCGTGTTTTACATCTGCGGATTTTGCCTTTGATTTTTACCTGCTGCCTAGAGAAGCTCTCAAAGCAGTGTCATGGATTCTTAGAAGGACCACACCTAAGGTTCTCCCTTTGGTAGGTAGAACAATGTCATAAGTCAGGGGTTAGGTTTGTACCTAGCATCTTTTAGATCTCAGCGAGGGGAAAATTACTTATTCTCTCAGGCAGAGAGACTCCTGCCTGTGGAACCACTGAATACCAAAGTACACATTTCTGATGAATGGAACTACGATCAGTTACCAGTATTGTAACAGCTTAACCATACAGGGTAGAAATTATCCCCAGGCACAGGACAAACTTCTATGACTGTTAAACAGAAGATCAGCCTTAGAACTTAGTTGGGGTCACCTTTCTGGTCCATCATTGCAAACTTGATGGAAATATGGTGGTGTTATGCAAACCTGTTGAGGGAGGGAGGTTGGCTCCTTTATTCCTTTATTCTGCCCCACCCCTGTCCTGAGGGAACCTCAAGCACAGCCTGGCTTTGCCAACCTCAAGTAACCTATTTTAATAAACTTTATTCTTGAAAAATCAACGTGATTGAGCTAGTTAGAACTGTCTGACAGAGAGAGAATTAAAACAAGATAGTGTCTTCTATCAAGTCCAATTATCTTTAGCAAAAACTTTTAGATGCTCAAAGACTTATTGCTTTGATTTCAGCCTAATTTTGGTTCAGCCTGACTTCTGGGTGTTTGGAGTTGACTTATAGCCTATCTCTCCAGGCAAAGGAGACATTTGAGTGGGCCTAGAGCTCCAAGGAGAGTGTTTCTTTGGTAAAAATATGGAGAAGATCGTAGGCATTAAAGCTCTTAAAGATAGTAAAAAGTTAAATGTTTTAGAGAGCAGAGAGTTAAACTGACGGTCCTGATAAGCTGAGGTCCACTGTGCCCATGGAGCTCTCTTCAGGGACTTGTGTGGAAGGAAGTAATGTGTGTGCTCAGAAGCCTGTGATGGGAATGAATATTGGTTCTTTGCAGGATAGGAATGTAGCAAGCCCAAGGGCACTAGCAATAGAACCTACTACAATGTTTAGTTTGTTTGTTCCTCACCCCCACAATCTACAGGTGTCACTCCTGTGATCTGGTTGAGCATGGTTGCATCAGAGCATTCTAGGTATGTTTGTACATTTCTATTGTGATGGTCAAATCCCTCCCTGTCTCTAAAGAACCAACATTCCTATTTTATCCAACATATATGCAAATAAAGACACTCAACAAAGCTGCAGAATTAGGCTTTCTCATCTGCATGGCTTCTTTCTTCATATCCACCATGTGTTTGCTCAAGATCACCTTCTCAAAAAGTGTCTTAATTAAAATTGCAACCAGCAAGTACGATGACTCCATTAAAATGACTAAAATCCAAAACAAGACAATGCCAAATGCTGGTGAAGATGTGGAGTGATAGGAAGTCTCATTTCTTACTGGTGAAAATGGCAAATGTTCAGCAACTTTGGAAGAGAGTTTGGCAGTTTTTGCAAAGCTAAACATAGGCTTGCCCTGTGATTCAGTGATCACATTCATAGGTATCCACCCAAATCAGGTAAACATATGGATGTCCACATAAAAATACACACAAATGCTCATGTCAGCTTTGTTCATAATTACCCAAAATTGGAAGTAACTATGATGTACTCCAACAGGTGAGTGGATGAACTGTGATACCTCTGTGATGGAATGTTACTTGGTGATAAAAATTAATGAGTTATCAAGCCATAAAAAGACATGGAGGAACCTTTAATCCATATTGCTAAGAGAAAGAAGCCAATCCAGAAGGAATATACTGTGTAACTTCAACTCCATGACATTCTAGGAAATGTAAAACTGTAGGGACAGTAAAAGGGTCAGGGTTGCCAGGGTTTGGGTAGGGAGGCATGAACAGGTGAAACAGCCCATAGGGAATTTTTAAGGCTCCAAATCTATTCTACATAACATAATGGTGGTAACATGACACTATATATTTCACAAAATCTATAAACTGTACAACACAGAGTGAAGACTAATAGGACCTGTAGACTTTGATTAATAATTATGTATCAATATCGGTTTATCAATGGGTAGTCCCTGCACCACACTAGATGTTAATAGTAGCCCTGTGTATATGTGTGTGGGATTGGGGGTGGCCCATGGGAATCCTGTGTGCTTTTCACCTAATTGCCAAATTTTTCTGTAATCCTAAAATTGCCCTAAGAAATTGAGAAAAACCAGATACACCTCCATGGTCCTCTTCTGCTGTTCTTCACTTGGCTTTTCCTTATATTTCCAGGGTGCTTAACATTTTGCCGATGTATAAAATGGACTCATTTAGTATCTGTGCCATTTATACAGTCCGTCTCTCCCATCCTAACAGGATGGAACCCACAGGGCAGGGTCACTGTCTGTTTTGCCCCTGATGTATCGGGTATCTACGTGCAGCAGAGCTGGGCCCGGTGGGTGCTCAGTCAATATCACGCAATAAATAGAAGCTGGGAAAGTCGCCAGAGCAAGAAGTCTCAGCACATCTCCTCCCAATTTCTTGTCAGCTTTTGGCTGCCCATGACTGTAGCTTTCTGATCAGCCAACTGATTACATTCAAGTCCTCTTCTCTTTCTTGTTTTCCTTCTGCAGATTATATATATGTATATACATGTAAAATATATATTACTTCTTCTACGCAGAAGATGAAATCCATCCCAGGGTCTTAAGATTTATTAACTGTTGCCTGAGTTGTTTCACATGATGTCGGGGAAGGAGGCAAAGCCAGGCTCCGCTTGGAAGTATCCTGCACAAAGGGCTTTGGGTAATTCCCTCAATTTTGTAAAGATGTTGGGTTGGCTTAAGTGATTAGCATGAGATCCTTAAGGAGGACTTAACTTAAGCATTTAAGGTTCTTCCATGACTCCCGGAGTGTCCCTCCCAGGTTGCCTGGATTTTCACATCTGGAAGGCAAATTTTAAAAGGGTTTCCAAGCCTCTCTTCCTCCCTGCTTATTTTCTGAGCCTCGTTTAAGTGCTTGTCTGTGTTGAGGGGGGTGCCCTGCTTCAAAGCACTGGAGGTCAGCCGCCTCCTGCCGGCATGTGGTCTGTGTTCAGGGAGACATGCCAGGGACCTCCAAGGGCTTCCAGCTCTTCTAGGCACGGGGATCAAGTTACAGAGATTTTTCTTTGTAAGTTCATCTGGGAGGGCAGCCATGTCAGCTCAGGGGGGTTGGAGGTCTGTCTCTCTCTTGGTCTAATCTCCCCTGTGTTGGTTTATCCAGAGGAGTCAGGCGGTCCAGAGAAAGGTGGGTGTCCCCCGATTTCATTTCCTTTGCATATTAAGTCCTGTGCTTCAGGACAGCCATTGTTCCCAGGACATGCCTGTTGTGTTTGGTTCAGTGTTGAGAGTCTCTCTTTCACTCCCACCCATGTGGTGTTCCCTTGGGGTGGTCTCCAGCACTGGGGACTGCTGTCTTGGTTCTGTTTGCTGTCCTGCTGCAGCCGCATAGAGGGGGTCTTCCTCCCATGCCCCCTACTAGTCCCAGATGGTCAGCACAGCCCAAGGTTCTCCATGCATCTGTGAGGCTTTCCTACAACCGGGGAGGAAGGGAAGTTGAACAGTCTTTTTCTCATTCCAAGCAACTGCTGGGCAGCTTCGGCCCCTACCTCCCAAATGTCAATCAGGAGCTCACAGGCTGGGCAATGTTGGCAGAACTGTGTCCAAACAGATGCTCTCTGGAGCACAAACCCTGGCCACCTCTTCATGTCGCTATAACACAAACACTGTCATCAATGCACATCTTTGTGCACACAGTTGAATAAAAAGATTGATAGTAATATTTAGATAGTTGTTTTGAGGTTGCAGGGAGTGTCCATATTCCTTCCCACGTTCGCGTAAGGCACCAGATGCTTCCTAAAATGACTCTTACTTTTCATTGATATTCTTTATTTATTTTTTTGGGGGGGGCTTTTTTTATTAATAGAGACACCCCCTGTTGCAAATAAGAGGATGTGCTAAAAGGCCTTCAGAGTTTGTGAATGGGATAATCTTAACAATTGGGAGATCTTGCAAACGAGGTGTTTACACTGAAAATGTTTTTCTTACATTTTACCATGTTTTAACATCTTCTTCTGGTCTCTCTAGGTTCAAAAGGTTTTCTATCTAATTCTGTTTATCAATTTTGAAACCCTACCTGAGGCTTTTTATTTTGACCTGTTTCTGTTAAACACCTATTATTATATGGTAAAATAAAATAAAATCTTAAGTACCCCAGGTGACTGCATTTGCTCCCCCTTGACGAAGGGGACCCCAGAAATGCCCTAAAGCTGAGTTGCTGGCCACTAGTAGGGAGGTGGCACATACCCCCTCATGCTACCCTCTCCTCTGGGAGATACTTTTTAAGTCCTTAACAAGCCTAAGGCCACACAAGACAAAGCTTGAACCACTCCTGTGGGCCATCAATTTACTCTCCAGATCACTTCAGTTTCCCTAAGTGTGTAGTGGCTCATCCCTGATTAGCAGATTTCATTATATTAAATTAAAACAGCCCAAGCCTTGGGTGGTGCCTGTGGCTAAGTGGGTAGGGCCCTGGCCCCATATACTGAGGATGACAGGTTCAAACCTGGCCCCTACCAAGCTGCAACAAAAAAATAGCCAGACATTGTGGCGAACACTTGTAGTCCCAGCTGCTCAGGAGGCTGAGGCAGGAGAATCGCCTAAGCCCAAGAACTGGAGGTTGCTGTGAGCTGTGACGTCATAGCACTTTACTGAGAGTGATTTAAAAAAAAAAAGTGCAAGCCTTTAGACAAAGCTTCATTTCCTTAGCCAATTACAAATCAAAGAATCTTTAAACCTATCTGTAACCCTGTCCTCTTTGAGATGTCCTGCTTCTTCAGGCCACAGCAACATATGCCCTCCAGGTTTTGACATAGGGTCTTAGGTGTAATTCCTGTCTCCAAGAATGTAACCCAGTTATGGGGCACATATTCTTAGCATCTGTTGAGGCCATGTGCTCCTGGCCAGTCACACACATTTGGCTCAGAATAAACCTCTTTAAAGTATTTTATAGAGTTTAGGTCTTTTTCCATTAATGATATTAAAGCTTATTTTAGTTACAACAAGATTTATTTTTAATAAATAAAGAGCTGTTGCAAATCCATGAGGAAACAAAATAAGGCAGGGGCTACAAATAGAGCAAAGATCCAGTACATTAAGCAAATTGGTCGATAAGGTAGTCTGTTAATTTGTCAATCAGCAGTCTTCCCCAATCTAAACTAAGGGGTTCCACAAAGATAAGATGAAGCTTTACCATACTGCTCATGATCTTGGTACTACTCCGTACCTTCTCTTTGGTTCTCTGCTGGTAAAGGCTGACCAGATTCAGTATTACTTTTATTGCCCAGGTATCTAGGAGGGAAAGGCAATCTGACCACATTTGTTCTTTATACTGATTTTGGGGGAATTCTTAGTAACTATTTTAATTTGGAATTGTAAAGGAATGTAAACATAGTCTGTTGATATAAAAAAAAAAAGTAATTGCTGTCATTATTAATCATTCTTCTCCCAAGTTGTTTTATTTTACTCCAAAGGATTTCAGTGACTATTTTAGTGCAACGTGGTGAGGGGAGTCAGGACTTAAGCAAAAATATGTAGGCTACCAGGAGAAGAGCACATTCCCCAGCCTCCTTTAAAGCTTAGTGGAGCTAACTGACCAAGAAATGTAAATGAGTGTGGGATGTGCAACTTTCAGAAAGTATTTCTAAGAGAACTGGGGGCAGACTTTTTCCCCTTTCTTCTTGCTGCTGGTTAGGATGTAGATGTGATGGTTTGATCTGGTGCAGCAATTTTGGGTCATGAGGTAGAAGAATATGTATATATTTGGAGTCTCCCATAGTATTGCTGACCCATCCTTCAGACCATTTTACTTATTGATTTAGATTTTAAATGAAAAGGAAATAAATTTCTAAATTTATAAACCACTGGCGGTTTGAATTCTCCTAATATTTATATATTGTATACTTCACCCCCTCCCACTATCACAGTCAATTCCACTTCTCTTGTTAGAAGTTCACCTGGCCACATTTTGTTCTTTTTGAACTTGTTCAATAGGAAGCAGGAAAGGAAGAAAAGCATCTTTTTGTGCTAAACTCTTTTTCAGAATGCCTTTCAAACTACCACATATGAAAGTACTAGTCCAGGAGAGGAGTTATCTTGACAACCTAAGACAAATTCTCCCAAGCCTATTTGAACAGGAGAAAGGAGTGGAGGCAGAGCTCACTGCAGGTGCCCCTGGCTGAGGTGTCACTCAGCACTCTCAGAGAGCTGGATCACAGGCTGCCATTTCCTGCCTCCTTTTCTTCTGTTCTGTAGGGAGCTTACAAAAGCCAGGCAAGTGCTGAAAAGCTTTACATCTGATTATGCTTCATAAGCCAAGGCTCCTCTTTGGACCATATGGGTTTTGGTTTCTTCCTTCTTTGATGCTTCCACGGGTGGCAGGGATAGAATTCCGTTGCCTGATCTCACTGTTTTCCTCCTCTGCTCCTGGGCTCTGTTGGATGCTTGGCAATGTTTTCTATTAGTGGTGACCTGAACTGTCCACCTTATCCCCTTCCCTTCAGAGAAGGCAGTACCTGCCCTGGCCATCTGTGGGTATAATATTTAGGTTACATCGTTCTCACTTCCAGGGTAAAATTTAATTTGTAGAAGAGCCCCTCACCCAGGGGGCGTGATATACACCCTCACCACCTGCACATTAGGTGAGATCCCGCCTCATGCCCTCCCTCCCTCTGCCACACGTCCTCCCCCCTCCCCGCTCCCACTTCCCCCACCCCCAAACTAGAGTATAATGGTGTTTTATTGTTCTTATGAACATGTACTTGATTTTATATCGATTTTATATTAGTATGGAATACATTGAATATTTACTTCTCTATTCTTATGATACTTCATTAAGAAGAATATATTTCAACTCCATCCAGGTAAATGTAAAACATGTAAAGACTCCATCTTTTTTATGGCTGAAACATATTCCATGGTTCGTTTTTTCCTTTAATAACAATTTGATTGAGATGTATTTACATGCCATAAAATGAATCTTTTAAAAGTATACAACCCAATGGCATTTAGCATTTTCTGAATTGTACAACCATCACCACTAAGTTTAAAAAGCTTACTATCCCCCCCCAAAGAAAATCTGTACCCATTCAGCAGTCCCTCTACAGTTGCCATTTTTTTCTTTTTGCTCTGGAAAACTGTTGTTTAATTTCCATCTCTATGGGTTTGCCTATTTGGGACATTTCATATCAGTGGAATCATGTAAGTAAAATTCCATATAATATATACAAAAAATTTATAGTACAATTTGTGGTGCTTGGTGGCTGGATCATTTCACTCAGCATGTGATTATGATGCTCTTCCTTGCTGTAGCATAGGTTAGCTATTCATTTGTTTGTAAATGATATTATATGGATATACCACAATGTGTTTGTCCATTGCTTGATGGACATTTGGGTTGCTTCCACTGTTTGGCTGTTATGAATAATGCTGCTATAAACCTTCACGTACAAGTTTTTGTCTGGATACATGTTTTTATTTCTTTTGGGTATATTCCTAGGAGTGAAATTGCTGTGTCCTATGGTAACTCTGTACTTAACATTTTGAGAAACTGACAGGCTGTTTTCCAAAGTTACTGTACCATAGAATCCCAAGAGCAACTCTTGGAAGGATTCTAATTTCCCCTTTTATTACCCATCTATTTTTTATTTTACTTATCCGACTGCATTTGCAGTGGATTCTCATTGTAATTTTGACTTGCATTTCCTGAATGACTAATGAAGCTGAGAACCCTTTTGTGCACTTAATGCCCATTTGTTTATCTTCTTGGGAAGAATGTTTATTCAAATTATTTCACCATTTTTAAATTGGGTTATTTGTCAACTTGTAAGTATCCTTTGTGTATTCTTGATACAAATCACTTATCAGATATATAATTTGCATATAGTTTCTTTTATTTTGTTAGTTTTTTCTTTCCTATTTATTTTGTCCTTTAAAACACAAAATTTTAAAATTTGATCTAAACTGATTTTATTGTTGCCATTCCTTGTTCTTTTCGTGTTATGTGTAGGAAATAATTGCTCATCCCAAAGTCACAATTATTTATACTTGTGTTATATTTTTGTCAGAGAGATTTTTAGTTTTAACTCTTACGTTCAGGTCTATGATCTATTTTGAGTTAATTTTTGTATATGGTGTGTGAGACAAGCATCTGATTTCTTTGTTTTCTAAATGTGGTTGTTCCAGCACCATTTTTTGAGGAGATTGTGATTTCCCTGATTGAATGGTCTTGGCACCTTGTCAAAAATCAGCTGACCATAAACACAATTTGTGTGTTTATTAGGGATTCTTTCTGGACTCTCTCTTTTTCGTTCTCTGTTTCATTGGTCTGTATGTCTACCCTATGCCAGTACCACAAAGTCTTAATTAATACGGCTTTGTAATAAGTGTCAAAATCAACAAGCATGAGTCCTACAAAGGTGCACTTTTAATTCAAGATTATTTGGGCTATTCTTGGTCTCTTACAATTCCATATGATTGATCAGAGCAGTTTGTCATTTTATATGCAACAGGCAGCAGGTATTCTGATAGGGGTTGCATTGAATCAGTAAATCAATTTGGAGGGTATTACATCTTAATAATATGTGTCTTCTGTCCACAAACACAGAAAGTCTTTTTACTTATTTAGAACATCTTTGCTTTGCTTCAAAACAGTGTTGCCTGGTTTTTATTCTTCTTGATGCTATTATAAATGGAGATTTTTTTTTCCCCCACTGGTAATGTCAGTTTTAGGTTGTTCATTGATATCATGCAGAAATGCAATTGACATCTGTATAGGAATTTTGTATTCTGCAACCTGGCTGAACTCATTTATCACTGTAATTTTTCTTTATGATTCCCTAGGATTTTCTACATATATAGATCATATCACCTGAAGATAGAAATGATTTTACTTCTTCCCTTCTCCATGCTTTTTGTATTCTTTTCTTGCCTAAATGCCCTGACTAGCACCTACAATAAAACACTGAGTAGAAGTGGGGAGAGGGTAGTGCCTGTGACTCAAAGGAGTAGGGCGCCAGCTCCATATACCAGAGGTGGCAGGTTCAAACCCGGGCCTGGCCAAAAGCTGCAAAAAAAAAATAAAGTGGAGAGAGGCAGCATCCTTGTTTTACTCTTGATCTTAGAGGGACTGTGGTGAGTGTTTCACCATTGAGTGTGATGAAAGACTGGTATTTTAGGCCCTTTCTTGGGTATCCAACAATCCCAATTTGCCTGGGATTAGGGATTCCCAAGATGAGAGACTTCTCATGCTAAAACTGAAACATTTCCTGCAAACCAATAATCTCTGGTTATCCTGGAGCTATCTATTCCTTTTGCATAGTAGAATTGTTTGCTTATTTATTTTTATTTCCTGAAAATATGTCATTTTAGGGCTTATCTTTTCTTTTTTTTTTTTTGGCAGTTTTTGGCCAGGGCTGTATTTGAACCCGTCACCTCTGGCATATGTGGTCAGCGCCCTATTCCTTTGAGCCACAGGTGCCACCCAGGGCTTATCTTTTCTGCCCAAACACTCACTCTCTTTTCTTTTTCTTTTTGGGGGCTGTAGAGGGACTACTCACTATGTCACCCTTGGTAGAGTGCTGTGGCGTCACAGCTCACAGCAACCTCAAACTCTTGGGCTTAAGCGATTCTTTTGCCTCAGTCTCCCAAGTAGCTGGGACTACAGGCACCCACCACAATGCCCGGCTATCAAACACTCAGTTTCTTTATCCCTGAGAATGTTTCTCCATCATAACACCTCACTAGAGATCTGAACAGAATATAGAACTGGGAGGCTGGCTGAAAATACCAGTTGCCAATTGTGAAGTGTTTCCTGATTGAAGGATGCTCCTGTTTGAAGTTGCTTGGTTTTTTGTTTGTAGTATGGGGGCAGGAGAACTTGGGTTATTCTTGGCCGTTGAACCTCTGTTCCGACAAAACGAATCCACCACTATCAGGTTACCTAGGATGCAGGGCTGCCAGGTGAGCGGAAGCGGCCCATGGAAGCCAACACATTGAGTCCTGCATTTCTCAAGAGTTGTACCTAATACCAGAAAGAAGGAGATGGTTGAAACAATCATCGCCTCTAAAATTATATGAAGATTAATGCTAGCTACCACTCACGTTCTCATCAGAAAGCGTCACCGTTTCTTCTTCTGCCAGTACCTGTTGCCTTCCTTCTGTGTCTCAGCTGTCATTCTCAGAGTCCCCCATCAAGCCGGACTGGACCCAGTCACTGCCTCCATGGAGCTTGCACCCCCCAGTTAGGAATTTTTTCATACAATTTATTTGGTGGCAAAAACAACCTCTCCCAAGCCCTCCCACCTGCACTGTTGGAAAAATGGACTGTCTGGTTACAGGTAAATTCTCTTCTTTTTTCTCTCTGTATTTCTACATCCTTCTCAGTCTCTTTATAGATCTCTGTAACTCTCTAAACATGTGTTAACATGTACTGTATACACACACACAGAGGATTATGTACACATATGATTTCAACTTAGGCTTTTCAGAAGCACATCATATATATATATATAGGAGTTCCCTTAAAAAGCCACCTATTAACTTGAAATTTGTTTTCAACTGCAATTTTATGCATTCAGGAAAACTCCCATTTGAACAAAAATTGTTTTGTTTTGTTTTTTATGAATTCTCAAGATGAAGAGTTTCTTTTTGATGCAAACGGCATATGTAATCATCATCCCCATTTCATTCATTCTACTAACATTAATCAGGGTACTGAGCTAGGAGGCAGGGTTGTGAATAGAAAGACAAACACCACGCCAGGGAGCAGAGCAGAGCTGCTGAGGGGACAGAGTATGACAGGGCCACCATTGAGGGTGGGCACGCAGGGAAGGCCCTCCCAGGAGCTACAGAGCAGAGCAGTGAGGGAGGAATGCTGGGGGCATTTGGTGGGGAGCTGCCTAGGTGCCAGGACTGGCCAGGGCAAAGAGAGACTGGAATTAGCCAGGTACCTTAAAGGGAGATCAAGGGCAAGACAGCCCTGCGGCTGGAGCTGAGCAGGCTAAAAAGAAAGAGGACAGGTCTCAGAGAGGTGGAAAAGACCTGGCCATGTGGCCCAGGAAGCCGTGTGTGTCCCGGACTGGAGCCGTCCCTAGGGTCAACTCTTCTTGCTCTTCCTCAGGAGCAGAACTCCTGTACGTATCTGGGTTTTCTACCACCCAGAATAGCAACTCCATTTTACAGTCTCTCTGCGGCAGGGTGTGGCCCATGGCTGTGTCCTAACTTTTGATAGGTAAAAGGCAGTTACATAAGTTATAAGAGGCACTGGTAACTTCCAGGGAGTCACCTTAAGTGGACGGGGCATGCCTACTACCTAATGGCCGGGGTGTTAATGTAATGGCAGGACTCCAGCAGTGAGATTGGGTCATGAGGTAACCCTGGCAATAGAAACAAAAAGAGGAAAACACTCACCTGTCCAAAGGCCCGAGAGAAAGGGGTGAACCATTTTCTTATTTCCACCTGGGGTATTTGGGGTCTTCCTATAACTCACAGCTGAACCTAAACCTTTCTCATTTCCCATAAAGGACTTTGCATTTTATTCTAACTCAACAAGAAGTTATTGGAGGACTGAGGGCCAAGGAGTGATATGATTTGATTCATCTTTTAAAAAGGCTTTCTCTGAGTGCTGTGAAGAAATTATACTCCAAGGAGCCAAGCAGGGAGATAGGAAGGTCTGTTGTTGGGGCCACTGTGGTTATGCAGGTGGAAGATAATTATATTAGTCAGGGCCTTCCAGAGAAACAGAACCAATTGTAAGGATACTCATGTGTCATATACACTCATATGTCATATGTTCATTTATATACTATCTAGTCACACATATTTATATATATAAATGTGTAACAATTAGCAATGTGTCATGCATGTATATATATGTAGATAAAGAGATTTATGTATGAAGAAATGGCTAATGCAATTATGGAGGCCAATGAGTCCCAAGACCTGCAGGGTGATTCATGAAGCTGAGGACCCAGTAGAGTCACCATCCTGGTTTGAAGCCAGATAGACAAGAGAACATCTTTTACTTGGGAGAATATCACTCTATTTGTTCTACTCAAGTATTCCACTAACTACACAAAGTGACCTACTTACGAAGGGCAATGTGTTTTACTCAGTCTACCAATTTAAAAGTTAATCTTATTCAAAGCCACCCTTAGTTAATGAGAATTATCTTTGGCCAAATATCCGGGCACCCCATGGTCTGGTCAAGTTGATACATAAATAGAAAAGGCACCAGCACAGGGGTGGTGGCTCAGACGAGGGAGGAAGGGAGGAAGATGATGAGATGCCATCACACTTGAGATACTTCTGACTTTGGTTTATAGATTTGATTTGTTGGGTCTTATCATTTTCTTTAAAAACAGGACATCTCCTAGTTCACACCTCTGTATCTGCTTTTGCTTTAATATTTCCAACAGCTTAGCTCATAGCACTCTGTACAGCCAGAGCCAGGGCACCTTTGTTATTTCCCTGGTTCTGTAGAAAGAGGAATGAAAGGAAGGAAGGAGCTCCACTTTTAAATTCAGCTGAGCAAAGAAGTGTGAAGTCTGGATGCAAAGTACAGGGGCGTGTCAGGCTGGGAGAAAAGCAGAACCGACCCCCAGGGGATGCAGCAAAGCCCTGCACTTCTGTGCTTCACTTGGTTATTCTGCTCCCCACCCCCCACACCCGCTTCTTTCACAAACATTTGGAAGTAGCCCTCATAGTGCTTATAGCAAAGTAGAGGAATGAAAAAATGTATATGTATATATAAGTCAAGGACAAATAAAACAGGAATAGGGACAAAAGCGAGAGAAACTAATTCAGACACCATTACAAAGGCCAAAGAATCCCTCATGTTGCCTGACCAGGAACCAAAACTGTTTCTCCCGAGGTTTCCTGGCAGCAGGAGTGAAAAGGGAAACTTGATTAGACATGCGATTCTCACTCTCTGTAAGAGAAAGACCAGAGATGAGGTGGCAGCAAATGTTTCCTGCCACCCAGGTCTGAAATATCACACGAGTAGTTTAGAGAGAGAACAGGGCGTGCTTGAGCTGTGGTCTGAGACCCCCAGGAGTCTGCCGCTCCTTAAAATTCTGCCAGGGCCAACAGTGCTTGGAGGTGCAGTGGCAACATTCACAAAAGCTTCCTCCCTTAGCATTTCTTAGCAAAAGCTGAAGGCGTGAAACAAAGGGCAACTCAGAAAGAGCCATTTTATTTATGGTTCCTACTTTGCTCAATTCCTTCCCTCTTGAGACTTTTTCCTGGAGGAGTTGCTTCCTGTGCATGGTGTCAGGATAACAATCCTGTTTGTCTCCCTGCATTGGCAGAGACTACAGGACGCGGGCAGCCTGGCCGAAAGTCATGTGTCTGCCCTGGCTCTAGGACTGAGGCTGGGTCACTAGCTTCCCTGCCTCCCCTTTTCCTCCTGGTAATAATAGCTGGACCGATAGGGTATCTGTGAGAATTAAGTGAGATGAGTCGTGTCTGGTGCTGAAGGACAGCACCCAGCACAGAGATGGCTCACTGCGTCCTCGGTGCTGAGATTATTTTCAACTGGTTTTTCCCTTTGGAAAAAAAAACCTGAATGAGTGAGACATTTGACACATCAGGTAATTAAAAAGTGGGATGTTCTAATGACGCTCCCATACCGATGTCACTGTCGCAGCGGTAGACCCTGTGGGGGTGGTTTGAGTCCGTGCACCTCCAGGCGACCCAGTTGGAATAATCACCATCTGTAAACTGCACAGATGACTTAGGACAGATAAGCTGCAGGTGTTCAGAAAGAGAGAGGAAGAGAGAGACAAGCAGACAGCAGAAACAGAGGAGCAGACTTACTTCCTCCCACGCGCGAGCTCCCGGGCAAGACGGGCAGAGAAGCCCGTGCCGCACCTCTCGGATTACTCCACTCAGAGGAGGGACGGGCATTTCTCAGGACGCTTGCTCCCTTTCCTTCCTTCTTATCTCTTTCTTCCACGACATGGTGTCTAAATCAAGTCCACTCTTCATCTGGGAGGGAACGGGAGAAGGACATAGGACGAGATGGAACTGTCCTGTCCTAGATGGATGATTCAAGAGGTATTTCAGGAGTCACTTGGCTTTCTGTGATTGCGCTTTACCTGCAGACTTCCTGGGCTTGTGCATCCGAGTAACCCGGAGACCGGCCTTGGGACATAGTTGGGAGGAATGTAAGCTGTTCATACAAGGTAGAGGCAGACAGGTCTGGGTCAGTCGTGTCCCCACCCTCCCTTGTCACTAATTCGCAGGTAGACTGAAAACCAAACTTCTGAACCAGATGACAAGCACATGTTCCCTCCACACTCCTTCCAGGCATAGTGGGCAAAACTTCCAGCAGGTAATCCATCCTGGTTTGTAATCCATCCTGGTTTGGGAAATTTGTATCCTTCCTGACAACCCTAAATCCTGCCCACAGAATCCAAATACACAAAATTTGCAGAACAAAAGAAAGCCCTCTTGGGCTATTCCATTTTAAGCCAGCCAGAAGCCCAAAGAAGAAATAATCCTAGGATTGAAATAAAGAAGCCACCATTTTCACAGGAGGGCCAAGGGGGTGAGCAGGCCTAGTTGAAGGTTCTCAAACCATGGGGGAACCTTCTGGAAAAAGCAGATTATTCCCAAGGGCATAGTGTGTATGGATTTATGTCCAAGGTCTGTCCCCTGGCTGCAGTGAGGCTGCAGCCTGAATTTACCTGGTGAACAGTGGAGTTCCACCCTCCAGGAAGATCAGTTGCAAATTGGCATGTGGTCCCCTGGAGAGGATCATGTAGGTGTTCTGAGCTGCATCAGTGCAGGAACATCCAAATGCATTTTCTGGTGTCACTTGTTCCTGTTCTCTACCCTCAACAGCAAGGGTCCTCTAAAATCCTAAGTCAGTTAATGCTGGCCCTCTGCTTGACACCTCCTCAGCCCTATCTCACTCAGAACACAAGCCAAATCTTTCCAATCACCTCCAGATGTATGTGTGTCCTCTCTCCACAGACACCTTAGCCTCACCCCACAGCCCTTTTCCCGTCCTCCCTTCTCTCCTGCACACTGGCCTACTGCCTGATCATCAAGTGCTTTGGACAGGCTCCTACCCCAGGACCTTTGCACATGCCTTACCCATGCCCACAAAGCTGTCTCCTCCCATGTCAGCCTGCTTTATGGCTTTACCTCCTTATATGCCAGTGGTTCTCAACCTTTCTAATGCCACAACCCTTTAATACAGTTCCTCATGTTGTGGTGACCCCCAACCATAAAATTATTTTCGTTGCTACTTCATAACTGTAATTTTGCTACTGTTATGAATCATGATGTAAATATCTGACATGCAGAATGGTCTTAGGTGACCCCTGTGAAAGAGTCATTTGATCCCCAAAGGGGTCATGACCCACAGGTTGAGAACTGCTGTTATATGCTGTCTACACAGCAAGTCTTCCCCTGGGTACCTCATCTAAAATTGTATCCTCCCTCCTGCCTTCTCCCCACCCCTCCTGCCTTGTCACCATCTCCTTATATTTTATTATTTATCTTGTGTGGTGTTGTGTTCCCCACTGTAAGTAGATAATCTCCATTCGGGGAGGTATTTTATCTGCTTTGATCTCTGCTCTATCCTCAGCATCTAGACTCACTGAATATATGTTCAAGGAACAACAGAAGAAATGAATTACCCTTGAACACCTTGGAGTTTGAATAGTCGAATTCTCTCTCTACACTTGGAACTGATGTCTCCCTTTCTCAGATGCAGCTCCAGTATTTCAGGCCACATTGCATGAAAAATCTGTCTTCAAACACTAGTATAACCCAGATGCAAGGGACACTGGCATTGTAAGAAGCTAGAACCTGAGACCCACTGAGTGAGTGAGAGCCCAGATCCTGCACCTCAGCCTTCAGCCGTATGTTTATAATCCCTAGGGAGAAGGATGGCAGATTTCACGTGTTGGCAACATGAAAGCTACTCTTTTCTAGAAAGTTGAATCTGCAGCAATGAAATGCATTGATTCTACTGCATAACCACCTACAAAAGATAAAAATAAAACTACGTAACTTTCTTGCCTTCTCAGTTAGGAAGAAACAAATGATTCCCTGAGCACCAATGGCTCCCAGGAGACTGTTTTACACCCGGAAACAAGAGTTACAACAGAAAGCAGGAGGTGGGGGCCTCTGCATTTAAATAGGTTCAGTGCCATAATTAGTGATTTTCCAGGGTTGAACAGGATGCTTCCTGCTTTCATGGGAAAATCAGTTTGCTGCTGACCAACCCTAATTTCTGGAGCGCCAAGGAACAGGCCTCTAATTCGGTTGTAATGGACCGTGTGTTAATGTTACAGCATCCTGCCCCCTCAGGAGACCCAACACCACGTCTGGCCTCGTAATGAGCCTTGCGCTTGTCTTGTCAGTGCTAGGGGTAGGCCCTTCTGGGAGGCTGCATTGGTGTTTCTGCTAAAATGTGTGTATTTCCACCCCAAATAGAGACGGATCCTATAGCTCACCCAAGATAAATACAGGAGATGGAAATCTTATTTATATTTAAAGTCATCTGTAGTTTTATTTCTCTCTCTCACACACACACCTTTAAATATCTGCAAATGTGATACTAAGAATTAAATATAGCATGTCTGTCTCTGTCTCTCTCAAATGGAACAAGCTTGAGGTCTAGGTGTCCCACATGGATGTGTTTATATAAAGAAGGCGGATTGGGTTGTTTGGGAGGGAAGATTGCAGACCTGCGTCCTCCGAGCCCAGGACCCCCTCTGTCCTCTGCCTTCTGTTTGAAGCTAATCCATGATCGGGGGCAATAACCTCTGGGTGGAGAGGACTGGAGGGGGCAGCTTTCACAGGGATGGGAAAAGTGTTGACTTTTTTTTTAAATAGTGGGAAGAAAGTAGTGGCCTTAGGTGCTGGTTACTCAGAGAAAGTGGGTTTACAAAATGTATTTTCTAAAGAAAGAGGCGTCCCTACTTAGTCATAGCAGGTCACTTTAAATGTTTAATATCTTTTCACCCTGATCAAAAAAAAAGTTAAATATTTTTTATGTTTTCTAATGTCAGAGTTTGATCTTTCACCAAAAAGATTGGTAGCAAGTACTATGAAGCTGTCATGACCCCTTTTGAAGTTGTGTATATTGTGTGTATCTATATGAGTGGTGTGGCGTGCATGTGTGTGTACGTGTATGTGTGTGTTAGTGTACGGGTAGGGTGCATTTACATGTGCATGTGTGTATAGTGTGCAGGTATGTAGTGTGTTGTATGTGTGTGGTGTGTATATGGTGTGTGAGTATCTGAACTTTCCGTAGAGCTAGTGCAGGCTGTGGTGGGTTCAGGGGCTAAAAGTCTTGACCACCTGGGACATGGGAAGGAGATCTTGGGCATGTCCTGTGGTCCCAGGTAGAGCATGTATCCCCAGGGAGAGCATGTGTCTTGCAATGAGCTCTTGGGAGACCCCAAAGCCAGTCAGGGCATCGTGGTGGGGCTGCGTGTCACACCCACGCAGTATGTAGACCTGCAGAGCAACAGAAAAAATACACAGAATTTGCAGGGTATTGGCTTGGCTCCTGTAGCTCAGCAGCTAGGGTGCCAGCCACATATACCAAAGCTGATGGGTTCGAATCCAGCCTGGGCCTGCCAAACAACAATGACAATTACTACTACAACAACAACAACAACAACAACAAAAGCTGAGCATCGTGGCAGGCACCTGTCGTCCCAGCTACTTGGGAGGCTGAGGCAAGAGAATCACTTAAGCCAATGAGTTTGAGGTTGTTGTGAGCTGTGATGCCACAGCACTCTACCAAGGGTGATAACTTGAGACTCTAGCTCAAAAAAAAAAAAAAAAAGAAAAAAAGAAAAGAATTTGCAGGGTGCACGTGGGTTTCCAAGGTATATAGTGAGAAACCTGCTCGTACACTGATAGTATCTGCATTTGTTTTCCATACTCTGTTAACCAAATAAGAAAGGAACACTCCACCTGTGCCCCTCACAGAAGTGGCAGCAGCAAACCCATGGGGAGTGCTTGCACGTGCCAGAGGCCGTGCTAAACCCTTGCTCATCCCGTGCTCCAGCTGCAAGGGAAGAACAGTATTCTCATCTTACAGATGAGAAGAGCGAGGCTCTGAGAGACAGAGGGACTCATCCGGGATCACAAGGTGGCAGAGCCCAGGGATCACCTTTTAATCACTTTGTCATTCTCCCTCTTTGTCTTTTCGAAGAGTTTCTAGTACTTCCTTGTCATTTGCCATATTTACATGAGGGCAAAAAGTACCCTCTTCTGTCTCCTGACCCTATTCTACCATCAGACACACACTAAGATTCTTGCTTCTCTTTGTGTTCCCGGAAGTTGTTTGCATCCTGCAAAATCCCTTGATGAAATGCAGTATTCAGCCCGTCACACGTGACATCTGGACAGACCGCACGCACCTCAAGCACGCACTGTGTTCTTCCTTGGGTGGTCATGTTGGTATTGCTCGTCACATAGGCGCTCTCGACAGGAACTTGATTGGTGCTAATTTATAGACAGTGGCTAATTAGTCTTTATAGCAGGATAAAACTAATTTGAAGCATGCTAATGAGAGTGAAGTTTTATAGCAGGGAAGGCAAAATATTAGTTTAGAATCCAAGAGGACTGGTGATGAAGGACGTTTTAATTTTTTAATAAATTCTGTGAAACTGCCAAGTAGAATCCTAATCACGGTGGTGGGTATGAATGGCGTGCACATATTTTGTTCCATGGGAATTTACCGAGTGTCCGATCTATGGCCATGTTTTGCTATGCTCCAGCAATACTGTGGCTGTTCTTGGAGATCTATGATCTAATAGATCGTGTAGTTTGCTAGAAGAATCCAGTGTAAAGTGAGTAAAGGTACAGTGACAGTTTTAGGTTGGTGAATACAGCACACACGCACGCACCCTGAGAACGGGGCCGTGTGGGAGAGAGGGACAGAAGGAACATGGATTTGCTCGGAGCAGTGCTGCCCAGCAGAGTTCCTGTGAAAATGCGTATCCCATGTCTGTGAAGCCGCTGGATGCACGGGGCCATTGACACTTGAAATGTGACTAGGGAAACTCGAGCCCTGGATGTTTAACTTTGTTTCATTTGAATTAATTTGAACTCCAAATTTCCCCATGTACCTGCTGATAATGGCACTTTATATTCCCGAGGGAACCCGTGCTCTCCTGTGGTTGCTCTGAGATCAAGAATAATTGATCTTACCAATCACTCCAAGACAGGGCAGAGAGCTCAGCCTCAATCATTGGGCGGCCCCCCCCCCCCCCCCCAACACCCAAACACACAAAAAAAAACAAAAACAAAAAAAAAAAAAAAAAAAAAAAACAACAAAAAAACTAACAAACAATAAAAAAAAAAAATAAAAAAATAAAAAA
>CAUYPK010119821.1:0-15068 GCA_963574355.1 Loris lydekkerianus
GTTTGGTGGTTTTGTAATTTGATTAATTAAAGCAATTTTTTTTGTGTTTGTTTTTTGTTTTTATCACAATGCCATATATTTTGGGAAAATTTGTTTTAGGTTTTGTTTTGGTGTGGAGTGTTGGGTTGGGTTGGGGTGGGGTGGGGAGGAGAGGAGAGGAAGAAAAGAAAGAAAGAAAGAAAAGAAAGGAAAGAAAGAAAGGAAAGAAAAGAAAAAAAAGAAAATCTAAAACATGTGGCCTCTTCAGATCTTAAATGTCCTTTACAGTTTGATCAGTTTATTAGTTAGCAATAATTTAAAATGAGTGAAAACAACACAAAAGTCTGGGCGCAGTGGCTTATGCCTGTAATCCTAGAACTCTGGGAGGTCAAGGAGGGTGGATGGCTTGAGCTCATGAGTTCGAGACTAGACTGAGCAAGAGTAAAACTCCATCTCTACTAAATACAGAAAAACAAGTTCCAGCATAGTGGAGCAATCCTATAGTCACAGCTACATGGAAAGCTGAGGCAAGAGGATTGCTCAAGCCCCAGAGTTTGAGGTTGCTGTGAGCTATGACACTACAGTACTCTAGTGAAACAAGGTTAGACTGTCTCAAAAATAAATAAATAAATAAATCACAAAACCCCCACACAAGTGAGTTTATTCTCATATTATCATATCACTTCTATACAAAAGAAAATCGAGGCTTGGTGCCTGTAGCTCAGCTGCTAGGGCCCAGACACATACACCGGAGCTGGTGAGTTCAAATCCAGTCCAGGCCTGCCCCAAACAACAATGACAAGTACAACCAAAACATAGCTGGTCATTGTAGTGAGCCCCTGTAGTCCCAGCTACTTGGAAGGCTGAGGCAAGAGAATTGCTTAAGCCCAAGAGTTTAAGGTTGCTGTGAGCTGTGATGCCAGGGCACTCCACCAAGGGTGGCACAGTGAGACTCTGTCTCAAAAAAAAAAAATAAGAATAATAATAAATAAGGATTGCTAATTCCTTCTCAGAGAGGCCAGGAAGGCAATTATTTTGTTTCTCCTACAGAATTAGAAAATGCTTAGATCTCATAGAAATGAATTTTAGGGTACCAGCCTACTCAGTCCAATGTATATACTTTCAAGGTTTCTCTCTCTCTCTCTTTTTTTTTTTTTTTTTAGAGACAGAGTCTCATTTTACTACCCTCATTTTTAGAGTGCCATGACGTCATCACAGGACTCACAGCAACCCCAGCTCTTGGGCTTCCGCGATTCTCCTGCCTCAGCCTCCCGAGCAGCTGAGACTACAGGCGCCCACCACAATGCCCGGCTATATTTTTGTTGCAGTTCGGCCAGGGCTGGGTTTGAACCCGCCACCCTCGGTATATGGGGCCGGCGCCCTACTCCCTGAGCCACAGCACCACCCAGTTTTTAATTTATTATTTCTGTCTGTCTTAACAAAATTCCAAAGTGACTTATTTTGCACATATAACTAAGATTTTCTTTCTAGTGGAGTCATTAAGAGACTCACCTCAGTAAGAATAAAAAGAAGAGCTGAAACACACTTACATCCTGCAAACAATTCCAGGCAAAGTTGGTTATCAACAGAATAGTTTAACATAGGATCCTCCCATTTAAACAAATGCATATTCATTTATTGATAATTATTCCAAAGGAAATAATTTCACTCTGAGATACCTAAGCTATACAACTAAAAAATAAAAGGTCAGACTTAAAAAACCAGCCAGGCATGGTGGTTCATGCCTGTATTCCTAGTACACTGGGAGGCCAAACAGGAGAATTATTTGAGGTCAGGAGTTTGAGATCAGCCTGATGAAGACCAAGACCCCTTCTCTACAAAAACAGAAAATAGAAAATATAATTAACCAGGCATAGTGGCACTCTTTGGGAGGCTGAGGCAGGTGGATTGCTTGAGCACAGGAGTTCAAGACCAGACTGAGCAATAGTGAGACTTGTCTCTACTAAAAATAGAAAAATTAGCTAGGTATCATACTGGGCTCCCATAGTCCCAGCTACTGGGGAAGCACTCTAGCCAGGGCAATATCAAAAATAAGAAAAAAAAAGTCCACAATATAAGCTCTAGTTGATGAGAACAGTTTTTGTTTATTTTTAAGAAATGGGAGTCTTTCTGTGTCATCCAGGCTTCAGTGTCGTGGCACAATCATAGCTTACTACAGCCTCAACTCCTACGCTCAACTAATCCTCCTGCCTCACACTCCTGAGCTGCTGGGAAAATCAGTTTTTTAATTTGCCATTTGAAATTTAAAATGAAGATGTTTAATGTAAATTTATTCCCACTATGAATAAAAAATAGGTTTCTTATTAAGAATCTTCACAGGCTAGATAGTATCTTTAAGGTGATCAAGCAATAAAATATGATCTTCGGAAAAACATCACATCAATTAACTTGGAAATGATTGTAAATTTTAAAAAATTAAAACCTTGGCTAGGCTCGGTGGCTCATGCCTGTAATCCTAGCACTCTGGGAGGTCAAGGCATGTGGATTGCCTGAGCTCACAGGTTCGAGAGCAGCCTGAGCAAGAGTGAAACCCGTCTTTAAAATAAGTCAGGTGCTATGGTGGGCACCTGTAGTCCAAGCTACTTGAGAGGCCAAGGCAAGAGAATCGCTTGAGCCCCAGAGTTTGAGGTTGCTATGAGCTATGACGCCACAGCACTCTGCCAAGGGTGACAAAGTGAGACTATCTCAAAAACCAAAAATAAATAAATAAATAAAAATAAAAGGGCGGTGCCTGTGGCTCACTGAGTAGGGCACTGGCCCCATATACCAAGGGTGGCGGGTTCAAACCCGGCCCCAGCCAAACTGCAACAAAAAAATAGGCAGGCGTTGTGGTGGGCGCCTGTAGTCCCAGCTACTTGGGAAGCTGAGGCAAGAGAATCACCTAAGCCCAGGAGTTGGAGGTTGCTGTGAGCCTGACCAAGAATGAGACCCCATCTCTACTAAAAATAGAAAATCAGCTAGGTGTCATATTGTGTTCTTGTTGTCCCAGCTATTCTGGAGGCTACAGCAAGTGGATCACTTGAGCCCAAGAGTTTCAAGTTGCTGTGAGTTGTGATGACACCACAGCAATCCACCCAGAACCAGGGTGACAGAGTCTCACTCTGGTAACCCCCGCCCCATAAAAAATTAAAAGAAGCTCTATTCTCCTTATGGGGCTTCATTGTACTATGGGGCCTTTTTCTCCAAAGCCACTAAAACATCCCAGAGGGGTTCACTAACCAAAACAGAAAATTGACATCGGTTTTGCCCTATAGATACTTTATTTAATCCTGAGTACCTATACCAAGCTATTGTTCCTGACACAAGGACATAGTATTTTCTAAAGATAAGACTGTTGGATGTGAAACCAGAGACATCTATTATTTCCTAGCAGTGTGCTCATGAGAAAACTTAATAACCTCTCTGACCCTCACTTGCCTCATTTGAAAATACTAATAATAATACCTACTTCTTCCAGATCCCCAGAAGATTAAAGATGGCATGTTGTATACTAAATATTATGTAGCAATTTCAAATCCTTGATGACAGAAAATGGAGAATAAATGAATGCCTAAGTAATTGTGGGAGTCTATATAGTAAATATAAGGCATTAGTTCTACTAAGAGCCTTTTACACAGGATACATGAAAAAGTTATCTTATCTCCCCAATAATTATTTACTACAGAGTATAACAGTTCTCCCTCATATATAAAAATTATAAGCCTTTACTCAAAGTCATTTGAAAATGATGGGCCTAAAGAAAAGCTGCTTTACCTATGACTCAATTTGGTTTCTTCATAAGGCCAGTTTCTAAAACACAACTTGAAAGACAGGAGATTTTTTTCTTTTTTTGAAACAAAGAGTCTTACTATGTCGCCCTGGGTAGAGTGCCATGGCATTACAGCTCACAGCAACCTCCAACTCTTGGGCTTAAGTGATTCTCTTGCCTAAGCCTCCCAAGTAGCTGGGACTACAAGCGCCCACCACAACAACTGGCTATTTTGTTGTTGTTGTTGTAGTTGTCATTGTTGTTTGGCAGGCCCAGGCCGGGTTCGAACCCGCTAGCCCTGGTGCATGTGGTCGGCTCCCCAGCTGCTGAGCTGTAGGTACTGAGCCACAAGAGATAGTTTAAAACACAAATTTAACTTCAAATATTTCGGGCCCACTTTTCAAAATGGCTGGACATTTTTTTCATGAGCAATGAAAAATTAAAGGTGAAAAGATAGAAAGTAAATATTCCTTACTGAATAAAAGTTTACCCCCAATTTCACAATATGTGATAGACAGAAAGAAAAACTGATTTTGAAATATGTTCTATTCCCAGTCTGTCTACCCATAAGAGTGGACTTTATTTACATGACAAGAAAAAGAGAAAGAGAACAAATATTCAATTAAATAGAAATATACTTCCCTCTATTTAAATCCAGCAATTCAAATACTAATCAAATAAAACCTTTCAGGGTCTCTACATTTTTCTGGATTTTCCTGTCTGATCTGTCCCAAATTCTGTTTTTTCCCTAACTCCTATGCCTGCCCTCTCTATAAAGGGAAAGCCACAGAAATAAGCAAGCCTTCTCTCCCCTAAACATCTAAGACACAGGAAAACAGATTTTCAAATAAGGCAATCAAACAAAAGCAAACAAAACCTTGTTTGTTTTTTTCATAAAAGGATACGGTGTACAACTGAGTACGAATTTAGGGCGTCACCCATAGAAGAATCGTATGCCTATGAAGTCATCCCTAATTAGAGAGTTCTACTAACAATACAGCAATTATGAAACCACTCCACCAGCTCATGTAACTATACATAAACCCTGAACACAAATCTTTGCTGAGAAAGGTATACATACAACTACCTGAAACTATTATTCAAATTCCAAAAGGTATTTGAGGGAGAAGAGGGGTGCTTGTTTTCATCTCCCAAAGCACTCCCTTTAGGAATGCAGCTGAGTGGATAACCTACTATTCATCTCTGCCACTCAGTACCACCTAGGTCAAGAGGAAAGGCACACACATGGGAAAGTCGTCTATGGATAATCAACTTTGATGATAAACTTGATTTTTTTTTGTGTGTGTGTGTGTGTGTGTGAAATGGAAAGGCAATCAAAGGATGTAAACAAGGAATATTCACCACAGATTCTATCCCAACCACTACCGTAGTATGCTAGGTAAATAGAGTTGGGAAAGAGAGGCCAATGACTTAAATCAGAGATTGGGCAACACACACTTGAGCTCCTATCAGAAAAGAAGCAAACAACAAAGTGTGGAAACAACAGAAACGAACACACGATTTCACTATGGAAATTTAAAAACAACACAGTCACCATTATGTGTGAACAGCTCAAGTGTGATCCAAAAAAGATGTTATTTTTGCCCACAGAAGAGAAAAACTCAAATCCATTCAAAGTGTGTGTGTGGGGGGGTCGGACAAGGCAGCAGGGAGAGGGGAAAAGGGAGGGGGATGGGTGTGCTTCCAATTAATGGGCACACCTCTTGGGGGTGGGACACAATTGTAAGAGGGACTCTACCTAACAAAAGCTAACATCGTAACCTAATTCTTTGTACCCTCAAATTAACCTGAAACAATTAAAAAAAAAGTGTTATTTCTCACCTTCCTCCATCCAAAACCAGGCAGTGCTTTGGAACACCCACTCTTCACATACCTACCCATCCCAACAGAAACTGCTGCCCTGCCTCCTCCCTGATTAGGAAAGTCCAAGGCACTAGTCTCCAGGTTAGATGGGCGTAAAACATTCTGTTGGCTAAAGCTCACCTACTCTTACTATGATGACTCAAGCCCTAGTCCCGTGTTTCCTAATGGCTTTAGAAGATTTCAACTTGAATGCCTACCGTTCACCTAGTTATTCATTTATATTCATCAAGCTTTAACTGAAGGCTTAGTATGTGCCAAGCCCTGTATTGGGTGATTCAGATACAGACCATTAGGACCTTCTCTCTCAAAGTTTACTGTATAGTAGGGGAAATAGATGGAAAAACAGGCATAGTATCAGTGTTATCGTGCCATCACAGACATATATACTGAGCAGTGGGTGTCAAGGAAGGTTCCAAGCAGGTCACTTTTGGACTTTGTCTTATAGCTCGAGTAGGTATTTCTCAGATAGGCATCACTGGTAAAGGGCATTCTAGGAATAGAGATGGAAAGAAAAGATGCTATCTGGAGCTGGAGAAAGACAGTGTGGTTAGAGTATTGTGTCCAGAATTAATGATAGATACAATTGTAGCAGCAAGTCAGGATCCAACTTAGAAGTGGCTCAAGGAGAAGGAAGGAAAGTCAGCGAGGAGGATTCCATGTTAGGAAAAGTCTAAGTGTCTACGATTGAATTTATTGCCACATTATTTTTTCTCTTTTTTCCAACTATCTCTTGCCAAAGTAGGTCTAAGTTTTAACTTCTCTACTTTCCTCAGTCTCTAGGTGCATAGAATTGGACTGCAGTTTGTCCATAAAAAACAAAGGGAGGGTCAGTCAATCACCAAGCCTCCTGGATTCTTCCTTTGCAATCTCTGGGATTCTTCCATCATATCCCATTTATCACCTAAAGTCTGGCCTACTACAAAAGTCTTTTAGCCCATCTGTCTGCAATCTTATCTCTCTCCAGTGTAATCTTTACATAGCAAACTTCCGGAAGAGCAGATCTTATGATACATTCTGTACAAAAGAAACTCACATTTTAGCACAGCATTCAAGGTCATATACTTTTCCTTTTTTTTTTTTTTTTTTTGAGACAGAGTCTCACTATGTTGCCCTGGGTAGAGTGCTGTAGCATTACAGCTCACAGCAACCTCCAACTCTTGGGCTTAAGCAATTCTCTTGCCTCAGCCTCCCATGTAGCTGGGACTACAGCTGGCCCCCCACACCACCTGGCTATTTTTTTTTTCTAGTTTTTGGCCAAGGCTTAGTTTGAACCCACCCCCTCTGGTATATAGGGGCCGGCACCCTACTCCTTTGAGCCACAGGTGCTGCCCACCATCTGGCTACTTTTTTGTTGCAGTTGCCATTGTTGTTTAGCTGGCCCAGGTTTGAATCTGCCAGCGTAGGTACATGTGGCTGGCACTGTAACTTCTGTGCTACGGGCTCTGAGCCAAGGTCATACTCTTTTCTGAATTGATACCTAACTATCTTTCTAATGTGACTTCCCATTACGTGTACTGTACCCTTGAACCCAACACTCTAAAGATACTCTGTTCCCCAAACAGGCCCTGCATTTTCCCACTTCCACTCCTTTTTCTCTGTAGCTTTTCCGAGTGGAATGTTTTTCACCTACCTCCTAGCTATTCTCCAAAAGCATTCATCAGAAAGTCTCATCAAGCCAGGAGTGGTGGCTCACACCTATAATCCTAACACTCTGGAAACTGAGGTGGGAGGATCCCTGGAGCTCAGGAGTTCGAGACCAGCCTGAGCAAAAGCGATACCCCATCTCCACTAAAAATAGAAAAAAATCAGCCGGCATAGTGGCAGGCACCTGTATTCCCAGCCACGTGGGAGGCTAAGAAGAGGATCGCTTGAACCTAGGCATTTGAGATTGCTGTGAGCTATGATGATGCCACACCAACAGAGTGCGACGGTTTCACAAAAAAAAAACACAGAAAGAAAGAACGCACGAAAAAGGAACGAAAGAAAAATTTAATCAGATTGTCCCCATGCTAGACGAAATTTCTCTATTCCTAGTACTCTCACAGAACCATGTTTTCTTCTATTATGGCCAGTGCTAGACTCTCTCAGACAGGTCCAACTTAAAAAAAATCTTGTTTCAAGGTGGCACCTGTGGCTTAAAGGAGTAGGGCGCCAGCCCCATATGCCAGAGGTGGTGGGTTCAAACCCAGCCCCAGCCAAAAACTTCAAAAAACAAAAAAAAAAAAAAAAAAAAAAAAATCTTGTTTCACTGTCAGGCCTTATGTACCATTTTTTTTATTTAAAAAATACTCACCACAATATTTAGCATGTAATGCTATTACACAAAGCTCTTGGATGGGAGGGACCACATCCTATTCACTCTCATATTCTCAGCCAGTACCACAATGCCTACGTACAGTAGGTAATAATAATAATAGTAACTTAATAACATATTATTGTTCTAATTATGCAGCTAAGTTGTTTTTGTTTTCTGAGACAGAGTCTCAAGCTGTCACCCTGGGTAGAGTACTAAAGCGTCATCATAGCTCACAGCAGCCTCCAACTCTTGGGCTCAAAAGATCCTCTTGCCTCAGTTTTTCTATTTTTAGTAGATATGGGGTCTCCCTCTTGCTCAGGCTGGTCTCCACTTGTAAGCCACCAGACCCAGCCTATGCAGCTAAGTTTGGGAGAACTTATTATTATGGACTTACTAAATGCTTTATATATTCAGAATCTAGGACAAAAAAAGATAAAAGTTTTATATACATTATGTAAGTTATTTCTCAGAAAAGCTCTGTGAGCCATGTGCACTGTTATTTCCATTTTACAGGACAGCAAACAGGCTTAGAGAAGTTGAGTAACTTCCTTGAAGTCACACAGCTAGTGTTAGAGGCAGACCATGTCTCAAAGCCAGGCCTGTCTGCCACCGAAGCCAAAGTCGATATGTGTTTTCCGCCATTATTTTTCACAGCAACTGCTTATTGAATGACTTTACTTCCCCAACAAGACTATCAACCTATTAAAGCAGAAATACAGTTTACTCAAACAGGTATTCCCCATAGCACTTGATAGAATGCTCAGACACAGTACGTTCACAGTAATTATCTTTTGAATTAAAAAGGGCCCACAACTAGTATACACAACTGTTAGATTTGTGGATTCCCTTTCCTCCAAGTTGTAACTGCTTATGCTTTATGGATTATATAATCTCTGCCAGATATTCCCAATTTTCTATAACCATCCTACAAGCCACACTTCACTACTTCTACTTTCAAAACTCACAACTTTTTTTTTTTTTTTTTTTTTTTAGACAGAGTCTAACTCTGTTACCCAGGCTAGCATTCCATGGTGTCATAGCTCATAGCAACCTCAAACTCTCCGGCTCCAGTGATCCTTTTTCCTCAGCCTCCCGAGTAGCTGGGTCCATAGTTGCCGGCCACATCTTTCTATTTTTATATTTTTTATCTGTCTATTTTTAATAGAGACAGAGTCTCACTATTGCTCAGGCTGGTCTCCAATTCCTGAGCTCAAGCAATGCCTCGGCCTTCCACAGTGCTAGGATTACAGGCGAGGGCCCACGCCCAGCCCAGAACAAACTTTTGATCCCAGCTATCTTCTTGAACACATTCTGTTTACTCCTACATCAGTATCTTTTGTTTTATCCTGTCCTTTTACTCTTTCCCTCTCTCCCACTAAGGACTTCCTCTCTCTGTATCTATTTCTCACACTCAGAATGCCCTCTCCTTGACTTTTCTTCTCACCCTATCCCAATTCTAGTCACCCCTCAAATTTCAGCAGAAGCTTCATCCTCTCCCCAAGCATGTTTCCCAAAACTCCACTGATCTCTCTCTTCAACTCCCACAGAATTGAGAATCTTGGCACAAACGTTAGCAACTTAATTACAGACCTCCCCTTATAGTGATACAAGTGGATATGAGGACAGTTTGGCTGGGACATCCGTCATCTTACTTGATTCAGTTCATCTGCCTCCCCCACACAGGTCTTTAAACTTGGTCAAAAAGAATAATTTAAAAAAAATTATTTTCTGGAAAAGAGTTTGAACCTGCTGAGGTGCTGGAAGAGGGTGGAGAAGGAAATTATGAGAAACAGGGGTACGGGTGGGATTTGAGGAAATGCACCTGTGTGTTGGGCAGACTGAGTGGAGGGCAAGAGTTGGAGATAGGAAGAGAGAGAAGAGGAAAGAGAGGGGAGCACCCAAAATAATAATCTTGACAAAAGAAAACCATTATTTCACCAACAGCACACAAAGACTTGTCTAATTCCTTGCTCTGCAAGTCTTATTTCAAGACTGTGTCTGGAGACCAATCTTTTTTTTTTTTTTTTTAGGCTATGAAAGTTTAGACTTTTATCTTAGAAAGGGAGGAGAAGAACTCAGAGAGAGAGGAATAGAGTGGGAAAATCTGGAGAAGAGAGTCTTAACTTCATCTTTCTTTTGAATACTTCATAACATCTTACTGGATACTGGAAACATAGGCAGGGCTTAAAAAAATTCCAATTTATTACAGTGTTTCCAGGGTGTTGGTAATTCCCAGCATGCCCAATCTCTGGTGACCACAAAAATGAGAATTTGAACGCTGATAAGTTTGTGGGGTCCTAAAACTTCATGCCCTAAGTTTTATTAAAGAAAAAGCAAGTGCCTGGGGTAGATAAGTGACTTTGCCCAGAACACAGAGCTTTATAGCAAATGTAAAATCTTAAAAATGTATATATGAAGAATTACTCTTCTGGTAATTACTTTCACAGAAAAAAAAAAAAAAAGAGGCTACAGACTGGTTTGCAAAGGGAAGCTCCATACCTAGTATAGCCAATGGAAGATCATTTAAAACCTCTTAACAAGTGTGCCAAATTTCTGAATAACACATGATATTGAGAAATAAGAACAGATACCAGAAAATGTAGATGTTGAGTGACCCCTATAGTTAATACTAATTTCTTTTCATTACTTTAAAAGGATAAGGGGATTCACTTAAATTTTGAAAAGAAATAACCAAAAGCGTAACTGTAGGCTCAGCTCTGTAGCACAGTGGTTATGGTGCCAGCCACATACATTGGGTGGTGGGTTCAAACCCTGCCCGGGCCAGCTAAACAACAACAATTGCAACAAAAAACAGCTGGGCATTGTGGCGGGTGCCTGTAGTCCCAAGCTACTTGGGAGGCTGAGGCAAGAGAATCACTTAAGTCCAAGAGTTTGCAGTTGCTGTGAGCTGTGACAGTCAGCACTCTATCGAGGGCAACATAGTGAGAGCCTGTCTCAAAAAAAAAAAAAAAAAAGAAGTGTAACTGAATAAAACATATAGAACATAGAGAACAGGTTCTGTAAAGACTATCCAAAATTGTTTTTTTAGAAAAAACACAACTCATCAATCCTTTTTATTTGATTGCTTTTTAAAAATAATCATCTTCATTGAAGTATAATTTACCTGCAATAAAATTCATCAATTTTAAACATACAATTTAATGCATTTCATTAAAATAGTCAAAAACTATCACCACAGAGCTGGGCACGGTGGCTCCCGCCTATAGTCCTAGCACTTTGGGAGGACAAGGTGCATGGATTGCCTGAACTCGTGGGTTTGAGACCAGCCTGAGCCAGAGCAAGACTCCGTCTCTAAAAACAGCCAGGCATTATGGCAGGCACCTGTAGTCCCAGCTTCTTGGGAGGCTGAGGCAAGAGAATTGCTTGAGCCTAAGAGTTTGAGGTTGCTGTAAGCTATGACACACAGCACTCTGAGAGCCAAAAGTGAGATTCTGTCTCAAAAAAGAAAAAAACTATCACCACCATCACAATATAGAACATTTATGTTAACTCAAAATATTCCTTCATATCCCTTTATTTTCAATCCCATCCTTTCTATGAGTCCTCGGAATCCACTGATCAACTTTCTGTCACTAGTTTTGCCTTTAGTGTAATTTGATATAAATAGTGTATACCCTTTTGTGTCTGGCTTCTTGCACTTAGCATAATAACACTTTTGAAATTAATCCTTGTTGGTTTATTATCAATAATTCATTCTTTTGATTGCTGTGTGATATCCCACTATGTGCATATGCCATCACTTATTTATCTATTCGCCTATTTATGGACATTTCAGTTATTTCCAGGCTAGAGCTATTATCAGTAAAGATGGCACAAACATGAAAGTACAAATCTTTGTATGGGTATGTTTTTTCTTTTCTCTTGAGTAGATGCCTACAGTGAGATTGCTGGCTCATACAGTAAATGAATGTTTAATCCTACTGCCAGCCCGTTTCCCAAAGTAAGCTGTACCATTTTGCATTTCCAGGGCAATGCATTGAGTATTCCAAAGACTCTGTATCTTTGACAAGACTTGTAGTTATTTGTCCTTTTAATTTATGCATTCTGATGTATATGTAGTAATGTGTCTCACTGTGGTTTTACTTTTCATTTCCATAATGACAAATGAGGTTAAGCATAATTTATGTATAATTATTTTTCACTTGAATATCTTTGTGAAAACTTTTTCTTTTTACAATTTTTCTTTCATATTTTTACACTACTTTTCCATTTCAGAATATTAGAAGGTATGTGTTTTGTTTACATACTTTGTTTTTGTACAGATTGTGCCAAAGCTGTAAGAGTACCCTTCAGTCAGATAGTGTATGCTGTACTCGACAGATAAAAATTTACCCACCCCTCCTTTGCCCTCTCCCACCTTAATTTTCATTATGCAAGTGTTGATTAGTTGGTTCCAATTCGGTATTGAGTATGTGTTTGTTTCCCCATTTTTGTGATGCTTCACTTAGAATGGTTTCCATTTCTATCCAGGTTGTCACAAACGATACTAGATCACCATTTTTTTAAGGCTAACTACTGGATAGTATGCACATATTACATTTTATTAATTCATCATGTACTGGTGGGTACCTGGATTGTTTCCACGTCTTTGCAATTGTGAATTCTGCCAGTGTAAACACTCAAGGGCAGGTGTTCTTTTAAAAAATGACCTTTTTCCTTTGGGTGTATACCCAGCAATGGGATTGCTGAATCAAATGGTAGGTCTACCTTAAGATCTTTGGAATATCTCCATACAATTTTCCACAAAGGTTGCACTAATTTGCAGTCCCACCAACCATGTATATATAAGAGTTCCTTTCCTCCACATCCACACAAGCGTCTATTGTTTTGGGACTTTTCATTATGAACCATTCTCATCAGAGTGATACCTCATTGTGGTTTTGGTTTGCATTTCCTTAATGCTTAAAGAAATCAAGCATTTTTCCATGAGTTTTTGAACCATTATATGTCTTCTTTTGAAAAATTTCTGCTCATGTCTTTTGCCCACTTCTTATTTATTTATTTTTTGAGACAGAGTCTCACTATGTCACTCTTGGTAGAGTTGCTGTGGCGTCACAGTTCACAGCAACCTCAAATTCTTGGGCGTAAACAATTATCTTTCCTCATCCTCCCAAGTAGTTGGGACTACAGGCACCCGCCACAATGCCCGGCTATTTTCTTGTTGCAGATGTCATTGCTGTTTAGCAGGCCAGAGCTGGGCTGGAACCTGCCAGCCTTGGTGTATGTGGCTGGCATCATAACCACTGTGCTACGAGCTACGAGCCTTTTGCCCACTTTTTAATGTGGTTGTTCAGTTGTTTCATGCTGATTTGCTTGAGTTCCTTCTACATTCTGGTTAACAGTCCTTTGTCAGATGTATAGCATGCGAATATTTTCTCCCATTCTATGGGCTGTCATATATGCTTTTTTGATTGTGTCCTTGGCTGTGCAGAAGCTTTTAATTTGATTAGGATTGTACAGAGTTCTAAAAGTTCTTTCTTAAAAATATTGGTATTAAATTGGCACTGACCATAAAACAATGAACACACAAGTGCTTATCTTTTCTTGAGACACATTCATTCTGATGTATGACAAGCTTCTGCTTCACCATATATAATATTGCTTAATTTCAGCCTCTTGAATGCTAAGTATTATGAACAACCACTCCCACCATATCAGTACTAATAAGTCACTTAGTCTCAACCACACACTCAAGTCTCGGACTTATTTTTCATTTTAGATTTTTTTTTCTATCAAGATTGTTCTCAAGGAACACAGTGGCCTAGAGTTTTGTTTGCTTTGTTGTAGAAAACTTTCATGGAATCTTAGTAAAGGAGTAATTAGAAGAGCTTAAGAGGGTATATTCATCATTCTCATTTAGTGGTTTGTTGCTCTGAAAGTCAAAACAAGGGAATCAAACCCTAAATGCCCTTACATGTGCCCATCGACCCACGAATGGACTAGCAAATTGTGGTACATGTATACCATGGAATACTATGCAGCCTTAAAGAAAGATGAAGACTTTACCTCTTTCATCTTTACATGGATGGAGCTGGAACATATTCTTCTTAGCAAAGTATCTCAGGAATGGAAGAAAAAGTATTCAATGTACTCAGCCCTACTATGAAGCTACATTATAGCTTTCACATGAAGGATATAACCCAACTATCGCACACGACTATGGGGAAAGGGCCAAGGAGGGGGACGGGTGGGGGGAGGTTTGGGTGGAGGGAGGGTGATGGGTTGGGCCATATCTATGGTGCATATTTTTATCTATAATTAAAAAAAATTATATATATAAAAAAAATTGCTGCTGCCTTTCTATAATCAGGTGTTTTTCTTCGGAGGGAAGTTTGTGGAGATTCTGATGCTGGTGAACAGGGAGGAACCTTGAGGAAGGTTCCAGAGCATACAAGTTTCTCTCTGTGAATTAGCCAATTCAGAACTACTTTCTGAACATTGATTAAATACTCTGAGATTACTTGATGTTAGGGGAAACATACAGTTCTTGACTTTAAGTAACTGGATTTTCTTGAGAGATAAGATTCGAAATAATTGGTCATCATTACAAACAGCCTTGATTCAGATGACGAGAGCTGGGAGAACAGATAATTTAATCTTTGGATGTCAGCAAGCTCATCTGTAAATGTGACAACTGCATTCTCTGGGACAGCAAACTGTGGCTCTGGGGACAGACCCAGCTCCCTGCCTCTTCTGTATGACCTGAGAGCTAACAATCAGTGTTGTGTCTTTAATGGCTAGAGAAAAAAGAAGCATATTAAGTGACATGTGAGATTACACGACATTCAAATTTCATTGTACATCAGGTCTGGTGGGCACTCCGCCATGCGGTTCGTTACCCGGGGTACTACTGTTTCACTGAGACAACAGGACTGAGCAATGGCCACGGAGACCACATGGGCTGCAAAACCTAAAGGCTTTACTTCCCAGCTGTGTACGGAAACAGTTTGGCAACCGCTAACATGCAGTGGAGCTGCAACCTCCTCAATTATGTGATTAAAGAATCCATAAGCATGTGATACTCAAGAACACAGAGGAAATGTGCGAGGTCATAACAATCTGTGTCATCATAGCGGAAGGCTGGCTGTGTGCCTGCTCACCTCAGAGGAAGAGATATGA